>JASEVX010000006.1:38001530-38093368 GCA_031761405.1 Serripes groenlandicus | reverse complement strand
TCTATTGAATTTAATTCAATAATTGTCCTTTCATTTGACAACAGTTTTCAAGGTCGTCTGCAGCAGCTTGTTGTATGTGGGAAAGGGTTAAATTGCGGTGTTCGCATCGGCAGCGAAACCCCTACAGTCAACGCTTTAACAGTACTGGAGACACATTGCCATGGACAAAAAGCATAATATCACTTAACCCTTCCCCTCATATAGACGCTTTCTGACGCCCCTGCAGCAGATGGCTTTTTGAAAACATAGTAACAAAAGAAGAAATTGCACAAAACGTGCAATTTCTCCTTTTGTCACAATGTTTTCCACTTTAAATCATAGGTTATCCGTTCAATTATAGAGATTTTCCATTATTTGACAAAATATGTTCAAAGTTGTCTGCTGCAGAATTGTCGTATGAGAGAAAGGGTTAATATATTAGTCATTTAATGCACAATACATGGGGGAGTTAAATGTCCACGGGTCGGACACCGATGGTAATTAATATCAGCTGAAAGCTTGTTTCGCTCGCAATCGCTATGAAATAAATTAGTTTAAACTTAACCTCAATTAATCAATCAATCAATCAATGATCGACAACCGTCTTCGTAAGCGCCTGAATTAACTGAAGAACGGAGCTATTACATACAAAGTAAGCAATCTCATTAAAATCATTTCCTATTAACGCTACGCATAGGTTTGATCAGATCGTGTACTTTAGTCAGATTGCAGAGTAAGGATCGTACATTATAACATGAATTTCAAAAGATTTCAACGAAAATACCTCTGTCATATAAATATCACAGAGCATAAAAGAAACCCGATAACTGTATTAAGAAACATTGTGTCAATATTTTCAAATATATTATGAATAAATATACTGTAAAAATGACTGCTAAAACCTTAACAATATACGTTTGACCGTGTTACAAAAGATCTTCCCTTAGCGGATCCTTTTCGGTGGACCGGTGAAGAGTTATAATAAGTCGATCCTGATTAGAACATCTGGATTTGAAGTTTCAAAAGGTGATTGATTTTAACCCTTTCCCACATACAAGAAATCTGCAGCAGACGACTTTGAACAAATGTAGGCAAACTTATTGGAAACTTTTGTCAAAGGATTGAGCGATTGGTGTTTTACGCCGCTTTTAACAACGTTTTAGTTTTTGTCAAAAATGGAAAATCTTTATAATTGAATGGATAACCAATGACTAAAAGTGGGAAACATCGTGTCAAGAGGAGACATTGCTCATCATGAGCAATGTCTTCTTTTACCACAATGTCTTTAAAAATCGCCTGCTTCAGAGGCGCCAGAAAGCGTCTGTATGAGGGAAATGGTTAACCCTATCTGACATACCAATAAGATACTCGACAGTTTCCTTAAAATCAAACATTTTTAATGGAGTTTGTATCTGTGTCTAAAAGGTAAAATTTCAAGACATAAGATGGAAATATTGAATAAATGAGAAATAAGCGGAACCTGCACACTTTGTTTCTGTGATTGAATATAATAGAAATTAACCCTTTCCCTCATATAGACGCTTTCTGACGCCTCTGCAGCAGACAGCTTTTTGAAAACATAGTGACAAAAGAAGAAATTGCACAAAACGTGCAATTTCTTCTTTTGCCACAATGTTTTCCACTTTTTGTCATAGGTTATCCATTCAATTATGGAGATTTTCTATGTTTTGACAAAATACGTTCAAAGTCGTCTGCTGCAGAATTGTCGTATGAGGGAAAGGGTTAAACGTCATGTGAAGTCCATTTCATGATGTCACTCCATAACTAGAGGGAGAAATATACAAATGAGAACATACTCGGTCCGGATCTACACAAATTCACGATGTTTGATTGTTCAATTGTTTTACCCATATAATCCTGGTATGCTGGATTCCCAGGGTGTATAGGCCCTGGTTTGAATACAGTCCAGCCTGTGTTTAAAGACCACCAATGGGAAGTGAACAATTTGGTCTTTGTTCACAGGTGGTCTTTAATGACAGGGTCCTATTATGTACTTTTATACTTTCCAACATGAATACCGAAAAGAGAAATTTACATGTTTAGAAAACGAACGTGTTTCAAAGTTCAGATAGCGCCTACAATGAAATTAAATGAAAATAAAATTCATGGAATGATACCATTGTATTGAATAAATACTAATATTTGATATACCACGAGGTTTGTTTATCTTAAAGATGATTTTTTTTGTTAAACTTGAACTTTATTAGATTGTAAATCAATTCGAAGCTTGATTAACCTCGTATTTAAACAACACGAGCACGTTGCTCCATGGTTATCTCTGAGTACATTCACTTTCAGTCTCATAGGAGCGAAACAAACTTTAACTGCAAAGAAAATCAAACCCCGAAAACAAATGAATAACATAATAAAAAAAGTCACGACAGTTAACAAAAAAAAAAGCCTTCCATATCGACCTCTTGTACTAATGACCTTTTTTATTATTTACTTATCGAATTGATCCCCGGTCGGGTCGTACAAAAGACGTGGTATATAGTAATTGCTTCCCTCATAGGTTCTCAGATGTGCGGGGATATCATAACGACCGATACATTTACCACGTTAATGCGGCCTAAACCAACGTTCAAACAAACGCGCCTCTTGAATGGGATTTTTAAAAAAGTGATATTAGCTATAAATCCATTCCGCAAACATGACTTGTTATTGTGCTTTTAATTTTAACCCTTTCCCTCATATAGACGCTCTCTGACGCCTCTACCGCAGACGGCTGTTTGAAAACATAGTGACAAAAGGAGAAATTACCCTAAACGAGTAATTTCTGCTTTTGCCACAATGTTTACCTCTTTTAGTCATAGGTTATACATTCAATTATAGACATTTTTTTTTTAACAAAATATATTCAAAGTCGTCTGCTGCAGAATTGTCGTATGAGGGTCAGGGGTAATTTCTTCTATTTTGGGTAGTGACTGATTGTCCAAGAAGATGCGGTTGTACCCGATGTAATGTCTAGTAACCAATACTCGTCGAATTATCTAAAGTTACCCGTATTTCTCTGTTATTGTTGGGTAATGGCTGTTTGTCCAAGAAATTATGTTTGTATCCGCAACAATGTCCAGTAACCAATGGTAACCAACAATTAATCTACGGTTACTGGTATTCTCATACAATGTTTTGTTTTCTTGTGTTGATGTCTGTCGGTGTATATTTGATATATACTAAGTCAAAAATGATAATTCTTGTAAATTACGATGTGGTTCGCATATGCCTTAAACAGTTTCTTTAGCAACGGTTTATAACTACACCTATATCAAGTTTTCATAAAGTAGAGCATAAAGAAATATACATACGGGATGAATTTCATCAATGTGCATCATTTACAACACACATTTACAAAGAAAGTCGTTTTACGTTTGGGTCACCCCTCGCACAATATACATGATTCTATAGAACACATTTCAATATCATTTCAGTTGAACCCACCCCAAAGTTTGACGACGACGAAGACGAGAGCGCCAAACGGGATAATGTGCAATATTACATGAGTGCCTGTAAACAAGCCGGGCTCATACCCGTGACATACCTTGTTAAGCATCTTAATGACGATAAGCTTACCATGAAGAGTCACCCACTAGGTCCGGAAGGGACAAGATCGTTGTGTATAGCTTTAGTTGTAAGTAAACGAACTCATGAGTACCGCATTAACACGTTTCCACATACAGAGGCTTTCTGACGTCTCTGCAGCTGAAGACTTTTTAAAACATTGTGGAAAAAGGAGACATTTCTCATAACGAGCTAAAACTCATTTTGCCACTGGCTGATCTTGTGTCATTTGAAATAGCTATTGGCTTTTCAGTTTATGTGTCCAGCGAAACAAAACAAACCGCCTTGCTAATTGGGTCAAATAAGGGGCTATACATACAGTATATGAAAGGTACAGACGTGATTTTCCTTTTTGGGAAAAATAGTAAACAACCAGTATTCAGTTGAATTGAAAATAATTTATTTTGTTATAATTATATGATAACGAAATAAAAATGACAATTACTAAATATGACATAGACTTTATGGGCCGATTAATTATAATCGCGTTTTCCCGCAATTGACTTTCGCCGCATTTAGGCATAAAATGTCAAAACAAATCACATTTGATTACATACATATTCTCTCGTCTTTTTTCTTTTCAGAATAATAAGTCCATTGAAACATTAAATCTTGAAGACAACGACATCGGTCCTGAAGGTTGCTCGTGTATTGTAGAAATGCTAAAGAAAAATAACAGCATTAAACAAATTGTAAGTATTACTTCAAGTGTGTTATTTTTTATTTATTGACATACATGTACAACAGCACATAGTGTGGAAGGCAGTGATGCAGAGGTAGAGCGTCGGCCTCACGTATGAAAGGATTCGGGTTCGAATCCCGGGATAAGCGAGTTCTGCCTTTTGGATTTTCCACACAAACGGCGCCAGTAATGTTTAAACGGTCTCATGGAAGCAGACATCTAGCGTGATTAATACAAGCTGAAAGTTTGTTTTATTATCGATGTAAAATAGATAAGTTAAAACTAAAAGTCCTTGCAAAAATGCCCGGTTCGAATCATGTAAGGGCGTGGTTAACATGCGAGTTTGTCCAACAATTTCGGTTTGAATCCTGTTTGAGTATCTGGTAAAGAAATCAGAAGTAATTGAAAAAGGTTACAAACCGGTTTAATTTTATACTTAGAAGGACTGCAAGTTATCAGTTATTGTATGAATTTGCGATAAATCTGTGTATTTGTTTTATTTGAGCCGTTCCACGAGACAATTAACATTATGGACCCTGCGTAATTCCTCGACCCGGATTAGCCTGCGCATTCCGCACAGGCTATTCCGGGCCGATACATTCCATCTCAGGGGAATAGAAGTATAGAGTAATGATTCCTGAAGCAGAAAATCTACGGGAGGCGAAAAGTGTGTTTCCGGATTAGCCTGCGCGGCATGCTTAGGCTGATCCGAGTCGATTCTTAACGCAGAGTCCACAATGTTGGTTTTCTCGTGGAAAAGCTCATTTGTGTTTTACGCCGTATTATGTCAGTAGTATCACGTCGAAAAAAGAATTATTCATGATAACCGGATGACTAATGAGTATTAGATTGGGAAGTGACCCGGGCTAGACTAATGGTACACAACCGTGACCATTGATAGCGTACATTACACCCGAATAGCCTAACCTCCAATTCCGCGCGCTAAGACAATACACCGAGGTAGATTTCACGAATTTTGTTGATTTCCTTTTATACTTTTTTTTGTTACAGAACATTTCAGAAAACTCGATAGGACCGAGAGGAGTTTTGGAGTTTTCACAATTACTAAAAGATGGGAAATTTTTACATACTTTAGACATATCAGGTGTGTACTATGTATCTTTATAGTCTTGTTTATTAGAGCATTGCCTATCTACTGTATCAATGAGACCAATCAGACGTCTTCATTCGTGAGTTAGATTTGCTGTCCGGCCGGACTTACGACGTTTGTAGATATTCCTAATATGTGTGTAGCTGATACACTGGCACTGTATGATGATATCCCAGTGTGCGCGGGTAACACGCCCATTCATTGAGATGTTGGCAGGATAAACAAGGCTAACTCTATTGGTTAGATTATGTTGTTTAAGGCCTTTGACCGTACCCTAGATACTTGTTCTACCATTTACAATTTCCTGTGGAAGGAAGTCACGGTCAATGCTGTGCTGCATGCTCACCGCCTCTGCGTGTACGAACTGCCGAGCATGGGTAGCTCAGTCGGTCGCGAGGCGAAGCTGTGTATCCAGGGGATGTGAGTTCGAATCCAAGCTCGGCCTATAGGTGAACAGACCGCCGTGATCATTTAGAAAACAGCATTACGCCTCTATTATTTGTGACAGACAGTGGTGTATTGGTAGAACGTCGGCCCCTCTCGTACCAAAGGTCCGGGGTTCTGCGTTTTGGATTTGTCCATTAACGGCACGGTTACTGGTTAAGTCCCGGGGAATCAGACATCGAACGTGATTTATATAAGCTGCAGGCTTACTTCACAATTGATGTAAAATAGATAAGTTAAACCTAAAATTCTATAATGTCGCATTTTATTCAGAATATAGTATATTCTGAATAAAATGCGACATTATAGAATTTTAGTTTTAACTTATTTATTTTATTCAATATACCCGTTTTAAATAACCACTCATTTCCCCACAATGTTTGTAAAAGTCGTCAGCTACACAAGGTATTAACGTCATCAGTGGTGGATAACGGTTATTCGGCGATTTTATCTTTTGCATCTCACTTATGAGGCTGGCTGTTCTTTTTCCAGGTAGCAACTTAGATGATGGCGATGCTAAACACGTAGGAAATATAATAGAGGTAAAGTTATTTATAATAAAATTTCACTAAAATCAGACCAAAACACTTTGCTGTACGTTTATTGGACCTGACGATAACGCATGCATGGTCACTTGAATTGACCCTATACTTTAAATATTCATTAAATCGGAACACTCGGGACAATCACCACTTCACTGCCTCGTTTATTAAACCCTTTCCCACATATAGACGCTCTCTGACGCATTATGTAGCAGGCGACATATGAACAAATTGTGACAAAATAGAAATTCCTCAAAAGGAGCAATTACACCTTTTGACACAATAATTTCAACTCTTTTCAATAAGCATGTCATCATTTAGGGAGATTTTCCATATCATTGTTGAGATGTTTTCAAAATCGTCTGCTGTAGATGTGTTGTATGTGGGAAAGGGTTAAATGGGGTCTCCCTGCTTAATCCTTACGACTTTATAGGCTACACTTTGATTGACTTAGGCAAAGGTGAATCTGAGAAGACCTGAATGAGATAGTCATCATATCTGTATACGAGCGAGCGAAGTTAATATATGGCTTTAATGAGCTTGAGTTCTTTTAACTTAATAATACACTACGGGGAACACGGAGGATAAATTGTATTGTGGATAATGATTTACCGTGGACAAATAGATAAGACACTCGGACAGTTGCATACGCAAACAGATAGATTAGCTCTACCGATCAGAACGGCTTCTTTTCCGTCAGGTTTGTTCTACTTGCAGAACTCCGGTAGATCAGTCAAAAGCGACATGGGCTATCAATCTAGAGGCTGTATATGTACGAAGCAAATCACGACTAAGATTCTGTCCTATGTTTGACAAATGTTAATGCGACAAACGTCATCCTTCTTCCAATACTATATAACCACGTAACTTTAATCTCACTTGTGTTATGCCTAATGCATTTAGGCGACAATTGCATGAGCAGCGGATGTGTTAACTATTTGAAGAGCTGCATATTAAATCCTTTGCAAGGATCAACTGTGGTCAGATTTGTGTCAATCACATTAAAACATTAGACCAGATCAAAGGCATCGCTTGTTCGTATACATCTGATGGTTGATCATACATGTGGTCATCAGCCAATCACATTGTCGCCTACACACTCGTTATGCATAATCAAGGAAGGTTACGCATATTTCGAGGGCTTGGCGTGAAACGGTTGTAACTTAAAGCTTATTTTGAAAACCCTGGTTTAGGGGCAAATTCGACCCTTTTGTAAACAATGCAAATTTAGGTTCCATTGCTCAGAACGAGCAATGGCACCTAACTTCCATTGTTCACCAAGAAAAATGATTAAACGCTTATAAAGACTTTATGGCGAGGTGATTAACCTTGGTAAAAAAATACCAATTTTAGTTACAACCGTTTCACGCCAAGCCCTCGATTTATAAAGGAGATATAGAAGCGGTATTATCGAGTGTTCCTATTGTATAGAACCTGTTCATGACTATTTTAAGTGTATAAAGACAATTCAGAACGATCTTTTATGCGGTGTTGTCAGATTATATATATGTACATCAAAGTTGTACGGTCTAAGCGAAGTATTTTGGTATGATTTGTATGTAATTGCTTACATGTAACATGTGAATTTTAAATATTTTGGCTAACGATATTTAGAACGTTCTTCTATACATGTGCTATTCTGGTCTTTAAGTATGGTCATATATTAGTTATGGTCAATAATTTCAGTTCAATCCACACCTGCGGGTATTGATAGTACATCATAACAAACTCGGGGATGAGGGTAGTTTTGGTATTGGACGGGCTATAGGTACGTTTATTCCTTTTTTGTTTTGTTTGTTTATTCGATTGGTGCTTTAAGCCGCATTCACCAATGTTATAGTTATATCAAGGCGTTTCCTGGGTAAGTTACAAGTACTACGGGTTCATCTGTCCTTGCGCCATCAGCCAATCGTAATGCTAAGACCATAATCAAGAGCACCAAGGAGATAGACCATTACTACCATGTTTAAAATATTTATTTGGTATGCCATGGCAAATGATCGAACCCGCGAATTCTGCACGCGAGGCGGACGCTTTTTACATATATCGTAAACTCTACCCTATTGTGGGCATATACACGTAGTGTAAAATAACACATTATAAAGTAATATTGTATTCGTTCAATAATGAGGAGTATTAAGTATACATCGCATTGGTCAAAACGACAGTGAAGTTGTATATTGATAAAAGTCACTGTTTAATACTATGTGCCAAGTCAGGATCATTGATTTTCGCGAGCATCAATTTTGCATACTAAAAGCTACAAATCGGGACAAACCAATTGGGAAGGTTAATTCGAAAAAGCAATAACAAACAGAATACGACGTCCAAGCTGCGAGATAACACGGGTTGCAATCGTATGGACCAACACAATTTAATACTCGGCCTCAGCGTGCCAGGCCGTGAAAAATCCTACCTTGCCAGACAAGTTCCGCTAGCTCATGTATGCATCCATCCATTTATTCATTCGTTTTTTTGGTTTAGACTAGTGCTTGAATGTCCTTTTTTGTTTCAGCAATAAACGATACATTAAAAGAATTAGACCTTAGCTGGAATCACATACGAGGGAAGGGAGCTCTCGCACTTGCCATTGGAATACAAGTATACATAAAGCATTTGGCTTAACCTTTTCCTACATACAAACGCCTTCTGATGCCTCTGCAGCTGACGACTTTTGAAATCATCGCAGCAAATGTAGACATTATGAGCAATGTCTCCATCTGCAACAATGTTTTCAAATTTATTCAACAATTGATCTTTCATATAGTGGCTTTCAATATCTTTGTCTAGATGCATTTGAATTCGTCTGCTGCAGATTTGTTTTATATGCAAAGGTTAATGCAATATGGGTATTTTTCTACTCTTATAACTGGTTTCTTACATTTTTACAACTGTTTAAAATTAGTATATGATTCTTATCTGTTCACACAGGTAAGACTGTGGTTTATTTTCTCAAATTACAAATCACATGGGAAAAAGTATAAACTCGTGAACATCACATTTAAAAATAACTTTTCCAAAAGTCCGACGCAATTGGTGGCTTTTGAAAGCTTTGCAATAATAGAAAAAATAGCAACTTCTCCCTCCCTTTTCTACAACATTTTAAAATGTATTCAATAATTATACATTTACGCTGAGAGATTGTCTATATATTGTTTACACAATTCGTCTGCTTCGGATTTGTTGAATGTTGGAAAGGGACAATGCAAGGATCATGTTGGTCGTATCGATTGATAACTATATCGTTCACAATACTAATTAGTTGACGTGAACCCGTGTCAACTTTTGATTTATAGTTTGTTTGTTTAAATGACGTTTTACGGCTATTTCAACAGTAGGTCAGTTATATCACGGCATTTCGAGGGTAAATTACCAATAACACATGTAAATCTATTCGACACTAGCCCATCAGTCGTAATGATATGCACGTACTACTGAGCATTACGTATTTGGTCTAACCCGTCGTTGAATCAAATTCTCGAAGCGGGCGTTCCAACCGCTAAATCACCGAGTCAGTTACGTGTATTGAGATTTTGACGGAAACAAATTCAATGTTGTTAAAAACACACCGAAAATGTTGAATATTGAAAAGCTTAAAAGCTTATTTTATTATTAGTGCTTAAACGGATTTCTTCAAATTATGATTTGTTTTACTTTTAACTTATGACTTAATATATACACATGTACATATTTGCACAGATCAGATTAGGTCTACATTATCCAGTGTCACGAGAAATAACTTCAGGAATATTATTCATAGCGTACCAATGACAAGTGGATATTTTCACTAAATAAATCTCGATTTTAATGATTACACATATTTTGTAAGTTACACGGTATTGGGTGGATGTTCTGAAATAAAAATTATGCCGCCTACAGGTGATCTTTATCAGCCCAAAACACGTTCGGGCTGACGTACCCATTTATTATGCACACTTTTAAAAATATCAGTCCGGATATTTAATATCCGTTTCAAATTTTCAGTGGTAAATAATTAACTCCATGTACTCTCTTCTGATATTGCAGAAAAATATAGGTCTGCACAAATTAAATGTTTCCTGGAACGGACTTGCCAAATCGGGTAGTGAAGGGTTCGGAGCAGCACTTGCCGAGAACCGAACACTCATCGAACTGAACATTGCAAACAACAGACTAGGGGTCAAACAAGTTGGGAATATAATGAAGGGTTTACAGGATAATGATACGTTAGAAACATTAAGGGTAAGTTGAAAACGTTTTCATTTTAACCCTTTCAGCGCCGAATCGTTTAAAGTAAACTCTTCCGTGCTCAAAATCGGGTGTGTCCATTTCTCAATTTATGAAAGTTTTGGACTATTTTGGTAACTAAAAGGCAAACAATGCTGATTTCAGGTGGGACAGCTCGTTACGAGCTGACTCACCTGCATCTGCATTGTTTGCAAAAACCTCAATATTGCCTTTGGCGCTGAAAGAGTTAACAATTAACAATTTAGGTCAAAATGTGGCAACTGAATTCCTTCTATATCTCGTTGTACATCAACTGGTAGCAATCATCAAATGTCAAACTTTTATAACTTCTTTCAGGTAAAACACCCGTTATCATTCAAAGGAGTTAAAACAAATTTTAACAATGGGGTTGTTATTTAATGTCTAAGAAAGAAATTACTCTACGAAGATGGTTCCCGTTATTGCGAACACAATCAGACTGTGCAAAAACGATATCATGAAACAACACCCATTCTCGGTACCAAGGCTATTCATAAAATATATGATACCCTGGGCAAATTGGCTAGCGAAACTTCGTAAAGCATGCACCACGATTTACTCCGTAACAACACTGTAATGTTCATATCGCATAAGGTTTGTGTCATTCGGCCAATCAAGCGGCTGCATTTCACCTCATAAATTGTTCACGAGTACGAGATTTGTACAGCCAATTTGTCCAGGGTATCATAACTTGTATGAATAGCCTGGGTACCGAGGATGGAAACACCAGGCTACGCTCATTTCTAGGCAAACAGAGGTTTTTAGAGACTATTTTGTCCTCCGATGTATTTGGTTTACATTAATCTTACAATACTTTCCCTCATACGACAATTCTGCAGCAGACGACTTTGAACGTATTTTGTCAGAAAATAGAAAATCTCCATAATTGAATGGATAACCTATGACAAAAAGTGGAAAACATTGTGGCAAAAGGATAGATTGCACGTTTGTGCAATTTCTTCTTGTGTCACTATGTTTTCAAAAAGCCGTCTGCTGCAGAGGCGTCAGAAAGCGTATATATGAGGGAAAGGGTTAATTAAGTCGACAAAATAATAACACAGAAAAATCCTTTAACCCCTATACTGCAATTCTGCAGCAGACGACTTTGAACACATTTTGTCAAAAAATAGAAAATCCCTATAATTAAATGGATAACCTAGGACTAAAAGTGGAAAACATTGTGGCAAAAGGAGAAATTGCACGTTCTGTGCAATTTCTTCTTTTGTCACTATGTTTTCAAAACGCCGTCTGCTTTAATTAAGTCGACAAAATAATAACACAGAATAATCTTTTAACACTTTCCTAATAGTCATGATATGATATTGTAAAACCTTAACCTTACATGTATTTCATATTTCATTTCAGATGGGTCAGAATCCATTCAGTCCAGAGGTGGCCTATACAATACTTCAGGCCGTTCAGGAATCAGATAAATGTGTACTGAAAGTGTTGGATTTAACGGTAAGTTGTCTGTTGAAAATGCGGCAACGATACACTTGTATATTAACCATTTCCCTCATACGACAATTCTACAGCAGACGACTTTGAACGTATTTTGTCAAAAGATGAAAAATCTCAATAATTGAATTGATAACCTTGACTAAAAGCTGAAAACATAGTGGCAAAAGGAGAGCAATTTCTTCTTTTGTCACTATGTTTTCAAAAAGCCGTCTGCCGCAGAGGCGTCAGAAAGCGTCTATATGAGGGAAAGGGTTAAAACTTTCCCTGAAACAACAAATCTGCAACAGACGACTTTGAAAACATTTATGCAAACGTATAGAAACTCAGACTATTCTATTTGATTAGCCAGCCCTACACCTTTTACTTCCGTTTGATATTGAATGTCATTTAATATTCTTAACAAATCTGCAGCAGACGACTTTGAAAAAATGTATACAATCTCAATAAACGAAGGAATGATTAATGAATAAAGTTGAAAACGTTGAGGCAAAAGGAGAAACTGCTCCTTTTAAGCAATTTCTTCATTTGTCACAATGCTTTCAAAAGCTGTCAGTTTCAGAGGCGCCAGAAAGCTTAAAGGGTTAATACTACCGTATTCACCGTTGACAATGTCCGCGTTTTCTACTTTATTAATATATTAAAAACGTGTGTGTCATATTTTACAAATATCATCTTTTCGTTTTTCTAAATGATTCTTACCCTATCATGGAATTGATTTGATTGTATAGTCTACTATTGTAGGATATCGCAGTTCGTACAGAGTTTCTAAAGAAATGGGATGAAATTAAAACCAAACGACGAATCCCTTTAAGGATCGTGTTTGGGGCGATTGTAAAAAGCCTTGAAGCCCCACAGAGAGACCCTAACGCCATAGACTGGCAGGATCCAATAACCCGGATGTTTAAGTTCATGCAGGATAAAGGGTACCGAGTTCTCGATCTTCTTAAACGGCTCGACAAGGACCGCAGTTTAAGTGTGGACCGGGAAGAGTTTAAACGCGGACTAATGGTAGGTACACGTGCACCTATACTGTATAGCTTTACCACATACAGACGTTTTCTGACGCCTCTCTCACATTACACATCTTTTTTCTTTTTCATGATAAGCACTTTCTCCTTTTGCAACACTGTTTTCAATTTTATTTAATTAAAACACTATTGCTCATTAAGATAGTCCATATACTTTTGCCGTAATGTTATCAAAGTCGTCTGTTGTATATTTGTTCATTGTCTGAACATGGTTAAAATTACACCAGGTCTAATGGCTATTTAACTCTTTCAGTGCCAAAGGCAATATTGTGTTTTTTGCAAACCATACAGATTCAGGCATGTCAGCTCGCAACGAGCTGTCTCACCTGAAATCAGCATTGTTTACCTTTTAGTTATAAAAATATTCCCAAAATCCAATTACAAGAGAAATGGAGACGCCCGATTGTTAACATGGAAGAGTCTACTATAAACAATTCGGCGCTGAAAGAGTTAACTCTAAGGCCATACTCTCTGCTCCGCAATGGATATATTGCACTCAAATTAACCCATTCCTACATGGTTGAAAGTGAGCTATGCCGAACCGCGATAATCCAATGGGTAGCGACAACGGCTATTGAGCAAAGGGGTCGTTGGTTCGTGTCCCGTCTGCCATTTATTCGTTGCTGTACATTATAAATGTACATGCTCGGTGACATGACATTTTCCTGTTTATTTCAGTACTTTTATTTTATTTATAAAGATCCCCAGTGTAAAAAGTTCACTATATTTCTTGTAAACACTGATGAATTACACCGTAATGTATATATGTGAAGTTGAATATTCTCAGTAAATACACAATATGTAATCATACTAGTACACCCATAATAACGTTGACAATGTTCCTACCGATTGGTTATTCAAAATAAAGACTGCCCACTTGATCATGGTGATATACTGCTCATTTTCACAAAGGAGAATTCAGAGAGTATGTGAGAACAAGTAATACTACCGAATTAGATTAAGGTGATCACCGATATACAGTCACACCCGGGCTAAAGACCACCTTGGAATATTGATTCCCTGTCTATAGCGACCACATTTTTTGATTCCCAATTTATCAATTTTCTGCATTAATTACCCTGCAATTAAAGACCACATTTTAACAAAGAACGTATTGTTGTGATCCCATTGGTGATCTGTATAGGCAGGTTCCACGATATTGTTTTCTCTCTCTACAGGCCGAGAACGTTCCTCTGACGGAAGCACAGTTAGATGAAATAATTACAAAACTCGATAAAGACGGTGACGGAGAGGTGGATTTTGGGTAAGATAAACATAAACGCCATTAAAACCAGACCTACACCTCGCTCGCACGTATATATATCTGATGACGGCCTCATATAAGTCGTCTATGATTGGCCGATGCGTCAGCGAATCAAATTGGCGCCTATATACAACTGGGGTGATAACCCAAATAAATACACCAGATAGAGAAGCGATGATTGGCCAGTGTTCCGATAATATAGAACCGAGAGTTGGTTGTATCGTTCAACAAGCAACTGCTTATGGATATTTAACTGTATTTAGGGTCAATTTGAGTCGACCTTTTATTCGCTGTCGTCAGATCCAATATACGTACAGCATAGTAGTTTGGTCTGATTTTAAAGAGATTGGATAAGTTTGAGAACAACATTTAATCACTGAGCATCCAATGATAATGTCTCGGGTGGATCTAGCTTGGTCTTACACATAAATAAACATACAGCGACTGGGTAAACACAGCGTTTAAAAAAAAATGAAAAAAAATCACCTTGACAAATTCAGAACGGAACATTTTTGAGAGAAACGAAATTTTACTTTTCTGTGAAATTATTCATGTTTCCAAAATGCATTAAAAATGAATTTGCTGCAAATGTTCCAATCGTAGTCCTCCTATCTTCGTTTAATTGACCGCGTCGATGGTTTAGTGGAAGAGCATCCACCTGGTATGCGGGAGGTGGCGGGTTCGATCTCCCCGACCGGATCGTACCGAAGACTTTAAAATGGTAGAAATGGCTTTACCACATTTTAGAATAAGCAATACAACTGACTGGCTTGTGTCGGAATAAATAGAACAATAATACTGGTTACTAAGCCAATGAAATGCCTTGATATAATTGGAAACGTGTAGAAAGCTGCGAACATCACCATTCAAACACATCTTATTTTATGTTTACGCATCTGATTAGGCGATAAATAGCGTATATGAGCCGTCCCTCGAGAAAACCAACAATATGGCATCTGCGTTATGTATCGACCCAGATCAGCCTGCGCAGTCCGCGCAGACTGATAAAAGGCCGACACATTCTGTCTCATTGGGATAGATGTATAGAATAATGATTCTTGAAATCGAAAATCCATAGGAGGCGAAAAGTGTTTATCCGGGTAATCTTGTGCGACATTATTAAGCTGATCAGGGTCGATACATTACGCAGAGTTTTATCGCGGGACGGCTCATTCGTGTTTCTCCAATCTTTGCATCACGTTACACCGTAAGTAGATTTACGATAATTCGAGTAAATCGTTTAGCAGTTTTTCACATGTAACAAAGCGGCAGCAGATGCATTTGAAAACATCTCAACTAATGGAATGCCTTTGTAAATTAAAGTATATTTTGTTAATAAAGTGGAAAACATACATGTAGTAGAACAAGGGGAAGCAATATGAGCAATTTCTGCTTTTGCTTCAGTGGTTTCAAAAGTGGTAAATTTGAAACGGTTTCAGAACGCAACTGTTAGTTGGAAAGGATTAATTCTAACAATTGGAGGGAACGGTTGTTTTTGGAAAACAATTTAGCAATAAGTCCTATTTCGCATACGTTCAATAGAAAGTGATGCTGTATTGTTTGATGATATAAGTATATCGGTATATAATACAGTGGTACAGTGGAAGAGCGTCGGGGCCTCTTGCACCAAACATTCCATTTCGAATACCGTGATGAACGGGATCTGCTTTTTGTGTTTTTTCACACAAACGGCCAGCGTACTGGTTTAGTCTCCAGGGAGCAGACATCGGGCATGATTTATATAAGCTGAAAGCTTCTTTCGCAAACGATGTTAAATGAATAAGTTTTAACCCTTACATACATACACACAATCAAAAGCAGACGACATTGAAAACGTCAAAACAAAAGCACAAACAATCCCTTTAACTGAAAGAACAATAACTGAATAGAGTTGAAAACATGGTGACAAAAGGAGAAATTGCTCGTTTTGAGCAATTTCTTTTTTTGTGGCCATGTTTTTAAAAATCCGTCTGCTTCAGAGGCGTCAGAAAGCGTCTATATGAGGGAAAGGGTTAACTTAGTATAGCACTGACATACTCTGCATAATAAGCACGCACATATAAAAGTGTGAAAAGTGATGATTACAAACTATACATAAATGAAATATAAACCCACAAACCACTCGAGCCTGTGGCTTAGGTTACTGGGTACCATTCGTGTTTGAGTTACCGCGAAGCCATTGTGCATGATATACCGCGAGTGAAACCAGTAGAGACTATAGAAATGAAAAAAACACTTAAGTACACACACACACACGCCATATATATATATATATATAGTACGCATATATTAATACAATTAAGTCCACTTTTCACTGGATACGACTTACAGTTTTAATAATTTCCTTACATAGTACATTCCGAATGAGAGTACAGGTAAGCTCGATTGTTGTTGCTAGACTAATTATTTTTCTTTTTTATTGGTTTAGAAAAAAATATTTCAGATTAATCATGTTCTTACTGTTCATTATTATTATTATTATTTATTTTGACTAACGCTATTCAACAGTCTTTCATGCATTGTCGACGACATGTCACGTGGGGAATGTGACCTGCCAGTATTTCGATGCCAAATAAACCTGATCAATTCCCCCTCTTATATCATAATATCATGATTGCACACGTGTTTTGACACTTATGCAGCAGACGAGTTTTAAAAGCACTTTGTCAGTGGGAGAAATTGCCCATGATGAACAATTTTTCCGTAGGTCACAATATTTTCAACTGTTATTATTATGCAGGATTTACATATCAGAATATTTGATCATTGCAAGATAATAGTCAATATATATATATGATCGTATTATCAAAACAGGACAATACACCGTAGGAATCAATCAGGAGTGAATTGTCAGTTTTATCATAACATATTTAGTATTTTATACTGAAGATAGAACTTCAAAGAGCAGCATTACTTATTACTTATTTGGGTTTTTTCACTGCATTTTTTTTCGATTTTTTTTCTTTTGCTTATATTCTTCAAACAGGTTTTTTTTATCTATTCATTTTTTTCTTTTATTTGTTCTTATTTCATACCCCGAAAACAGTCGATAATGGGAGATTTTATTATTTATTTATTGACGTTTACTTGCATAACAGGAATCCGCCGTAGTCGTGTGGTTAGCGTCGGGGATTTGAAACCGGTTGTCCCGGGTTCGATCCCTGTAGCGGCACCACGGTCATGGTGGTGTGCCCTTGAGCAAGGCACATTTCCTAGCCTAGTACTGGTGTGTTTACCTGGGGATTATGAATAAGTAAACTGTTGCCGTGATATTACTGAAATAATGTTGCAAACGGCGTAAAAAAACCAATAAATTACTTGCATAACGGTCGGTATAAGGTTAAAGGGACTGAACACCATAATGGTCCAAAATCGTTATATTTTATACTTATTCAAATTAATCCAAAATACGTCGATATATATGTAACGGAATGTTGTAGAAGGTCGTACAAGTCTTGTTTTTCAGTATTTCATAGGAAATAAGCAGTTAAAAAAACGTCCGCTCCGTGTTTTCCCGTTTAAAAATACCGTGGAATTTCCTCTTGCTCATTTGAATTTGTGGATTCAATTCGGCATTCTCTAACACTATCGACTCATTACATTCATGTATGCGTGAGTGTAAGGAACAACAGCTCTGGGAAGGAGATTGTCAATTCGGTTGTAGTGATCACGTGATAAATATACAGCGATATCTTTAGATTTACTGGGTTACTAACCTAGTATATTTTACAATGCAAAATAACGAAAAATCTCCGCAATATTAATAGTGTGCATATATTGTAGTACATCAGTCAGCAAATCTCAATGCCTTACATGCAAAAACATCAAGGTAATAGCAATTTTTAACAATTTTCTTTTTTTTTCGCTTTTTTCTCATATGGGATTCAGTCCCTTTAATGTTAATTTGTAACAATAAGATAAGAAATTAGCCTTGTCAAAATTCACTCCAGAATGACTGCCGCGATCAGTAATCTAATCCGGAACAGCCGGTCTTAAATCTCCAACGCTTCCAACTTGGGGTCAGGCAATTACCAATAAGGATGGCGTCTTTCGGGTATGGTGTAGAAAGCAACAGGCTTTAGCAGGGACGTATATAATACTCTACGTTCCTGGCTTTAGATACAAACTGTTTGTGGACCAACAACCGGTTTCACGTTTCAAACTTCTTGATATATTATTATCCAAATGTTTTAAAACAAAATTTGTATCGATTCGATATCGAATTAACGAGAAAACCCAACATTATGGTCTCTGCGTAATGTATCGACCCAGATCATATTAGCCGACACTTTCCGTCTCAAGGGGATCGAGGTATAGAGTAATGGTTCCTGAAACAGAAAATCCACAGGATGCGAAAAGTGTATATCCGGGTAAGCCTACGCGGCATGCTTAGGCTGATCCGGTTCGATACTTTACGCAGAGTCCACAATGTTGGTTTTCTCGCGAAACGGCTCATATCAATTGTATTATTGCACAAGTCTTCCTGACAAGTATGTTTATTTACCGGTTTAATACAAACAATGAGTATTCTTCGTGTAAGAAGACATGCTACAAGCACGTGACCGAGAGGTCAATGAATACAGTTCAATTATATAATAAGGGGATGGGACAAATCTAGTCGCCCTAGGCGTACTAATTCACGATAGTACGCTGGGTATCAAATAGCATTATTGGTTCATGCCAGACGTACTTATTTAATGTAGTACGCTGGGTACAAGACTATGGGCCACAGACCTAGACGAATGAGCCACGTCACACGAAAATCGACATAAGGACATTTAGAAATAAACAGCAATATAACGATCACGGAGTCGCTGGCTGACTGTAATGTTTGCAAGTCGCTATGTCCCCAAATGTCGGTTTTTGTCTGACGCGGCTTATAGAGTTTCTTCTTTATAATTTTTGTTTTGCTAATTGGATTTTTGGTTGACGTAGAAGGTAAAACCATTCCTTTTCCAGAGTCCTATTTCCTTTCCTAACCCAATGATAATGTCCATCATACATATACAAAGGAAAATATATATAAAACTGCTTGTTTACAGAAGTTGACCAGTTCTTAACAAACCATACCAGTAGGTTACGAAACAACAGCATAATGCAATATTCAGTAATAAATCAGCCATGACATTAAAGCCGTGACATTAAGGCCGTGACATTAATGCTGAGCCACCCCTTTGCAGAAGTATTTCAAGTTTATGCGGGAATACTTTTTAACCAGGGCGATCTATAGCTGTTACGTCTGAATATCTATGCTTGTGTAGGGTATTATTAACGTTTCGGTGTTTGGCCAGATGGAATAGTGGCAGCTAGCTTCTATATTTCTTTTCTTTTTGGGACATAGCCCTAAAGCTCATATGTTTTTCTTTAGAAAAGTATCCGAGTTTTACCTCAGCTGGGGAATTTCCTTAAGGTCGTATCCATACAACTTCTAAGAACAATCTCAGGAGTTAAGGAATATTTTTCTTTACGAGCTTTATGGGTACAGCCCCCTTTTGTTATGGTTCTAGTGGAACTGGTGCATTTCGTGATTATTCTATGATCTTTTTTGGTTAATTTTAAAATCAACAAAACAAATATGAAAAACGAAAACGAAAATATAGAATAAGACATTAACACACAACAACAACAACAACAGCTTGCTAAAATATGATTACGTGTACTACCATGCCCTTCAAGTTAATTGTAATATCAGACTTGTATTCGATATTTCAACTTTATGTCAAATATGCTGCGTCAAAGGAACATATAGTCTCAAGATTGACACAACATAGTTGGCGGAGATCTTTGTTAAATCCCGAAGAAGACCTAGGGCCAAAAGAGCGAGACAAAGATATTTTGTATTGATATACATGTACATAATATGAGCAGTCCCACGAGAAAACTATCGTTATGGTCTCTGCGTAATGTATCGACCCAGATAAGCCTGCGCAGTGCACGCAGGCTAATCCGGGCTGACACATTCCGTCTCAAGGGGAAATAGGTATAGAGTAATGATTCAGTCATGCAACGGAAAATTCACAGGATGCGAAAAGTATCTATCCGGGTAAGTCTGCGCGGCATACTAAGGCTGATCCGGGTCGATTCTTTACGCAGAGTCCACAATGTTAGTTTTCTCGCGGAACGGCTTGTATTATTGCACAAGTAAGTCTACCTGAAAAGCATGTTTTAACCGATTTAATACAAACAATGAGTATTCCTATTGTAAGAAGACGTATGCTACAGGCACGTGCCCGAGAGGAAAAGTGAATACTCTAACTTGTATTCATCATGCGACAGTTCAATTTACACGGACTATAGTTCTCAAGCCAATGTCATATTTATCCATATAATGCTTATATTTCAAAAGTGAGAAATCCTTTTCCATCCATTTGGCGCGATTTAATGACGATAACCCGAACAGAAAAACAAAAAGATATCGAACGGATTTCAGCAAACGGATGTGTTAATAAGTGTGTAAAGTTTGTTGACGTTTATATACATATGTACATGTAGATAAGCCAACACCACGTGTCCGAATTATGCTGATACTGATGTTGTTTTCATTTTAGAGAGTTGATAGCTGGAGAGAAAGACTTCCGGCGGAAGATGCACATTCGGTCACGGAAGATGATGCAACGGAACACCATACAGAACACCACAGTGAACAGCGTGTTGACGAAACTTAAAGAAATTGAAAACTCGTGACATTGCGACTGTAGTTGTTAATTGCGTCAAACCATACATAAACTAATCTTATTGCACACTCTAGGGTTCCAACTTTATTTTTTAGTTGAAATTGAAGAAATTTCGATGGATCTTTCCAAGATATTATTGTTTTTCGTGGGGGTTTTACGTCGCTTTCAACTGATCAGGTAATATCGCGGCGGATAGAAAAGATGATATAGGTCCCAGAGGTTATATGCAGGGGCGTAGCTCCCTTTAGTCACTGTAGGCACGTGCCTACACATGCTGTCTCAAAATGCCCCAACATGCAGCTCAGGCGATAGATATCAGCGTAATGTATCGACCAGATCAGCCTGCGCTGTCCGCGCAGACTGATCCGGCCAACACATTCCGTCTTAGGGGGATAGATGTATAGAGTAGTGATTCCTGAAACAGAAAATCCACAGGAGGCGAAAAGTGTTCGTCCGTGTAGGCCTGTGTGGCATGCTTAGGCTGATCCGGGTCGATACTTTAGCAGAGTCCACAATGTTGATTTTCTTACGAGACGGCCTACACATTGAGTATTGCAATGCTACGCACCTGATATGTACATCGAGATAAAATATATATACATATATGATATGAAACCAATACCAGCCCACCTGCTGGAGGTCACGAGGTGCATTGATTCCAATCGACCAGACCAATATAGCCGGTTCAACCGAGGGTTGTTACACGTATCATATTGTACATTATA
The DNA here is from genome assembly GCA_031761405.1 of Serripes groenlandicus. Taxonomy (NCBI): domain Eukaryota; kingdom Metazoa; phylum Mollusca; class Bivalvia; order Cardiida; family Cardiidae; genus Serripes; species Serripes groenlandicus. Next base: position 38,071,634 of record JASEVX010000006.1, on the reverse strand, counting down.
TACATCTCAAAAACGATATTACCAAGATTAGGCTGTAGTTACGTGCACTATAACTGAGTCGACCAGCTTCGTTGATCTTGCATACTAATTTAACAAATGAACCATACAATATAAAGACATTTCCAGGTGATGTTTAGATTTTTAAATTGAAGGACATTTCCAGGTATTGATAGATTGATTGATTGGGGTTTAACGCCGTGTTCAACAATTTCCTCATATTACGGCGGCCAGTTCACCTACTCATATGTTTCCAGTACTCCACACAACATATCTACACATATCAGGGAGGCCTAGTCAACATAATAGTCCCTTTTGCATTACATCTACGAACACCAGGATGTTGTGTTGCCTGTGGCATTGCGTCCATGACATTTTGTTGTTCATATCTATTCCATTTCTTTACGCACCATAGCACTCCAATTGAACTACATGTATGTATACGTACATCATTACCCCGCGCTATATACATAGAGTGAAAAGAGAGTTGAATAATAACCTGAGAAAGTGCAAAAACGGAAGTAGCATATTAACATTAGATAACATGACGAGCTGTACATTCCTTCATGAGACGACCTACGGAATCGAAAGACAAAACAAAGTGGGAAAACGCATTTAAAATGGACATTTTAAATCAAATTGATTATAATTCACTGACTTAACTGGTCTCTACATCCCCATGAACTACATGAATACATATCCGAATTATAGAGTCGTCTGCTGCAGCTATGTTGTATGTGGTAAGGGGGTTAGCGTCACTATTGTTGTCTCATTTCAACCAATAATCTGCTATTTGAATCGTCAAAATGCGTCTGCAGGTGGGAAAGGGTTATCCCTTTCCCACCTGCAGACGCATTTGGACGCAATAGCAGCAGAAGACTTTTGAAAACATTGTGGCCAAAGGTGAAATTGCTTATGATGAGCAATTTCTCCTTTGACCACAATTTTTGCAACTTTATTTAACAATTAAGCTATCTTTTATGGAGAATTTTTCAGGTTTTTGTCACTATGTTTTCAAAGTCGTCTGCTGCAGATTTGTTGTATTTTGGAAAGGGCTAAACCAGAGACATATTTGTTACACATTATGTTTTTTAGTGCTTCGGAATTGCACAAACCAGTGGGTAGTTTGCCAGTGCATTCAGCGCGATGGGCATCTTTGCATCAGGTCCAATGACAAATACGTTCATTTAGGTTACGCATCAACACTTTATATGTTATCCGAATAAATTACAGCATATGACCTGTGTAAACATTGTAACAAAAGGAGGTATGGCCTTTCTCCTTTTGTCAGAATGGTTCAAATTTTATATAAAAAAATATTTTTTAAATTAGTGATTTTCTACAGTTTTGCATATTTGTTTCTAGAGTTGTCTGCTGCAGCTATGTTGTATGTGGGAAGGGTATTAACGTCACTATTATTGTCTCATTTCAACCAATAATCTGCTATTTGAATTTGTTAAAAAACTTGTGTTATATGTACAGTGGTATATAGGGAATATTTACCATTTTTCCCCGGTTTAAATATATATATTTTCAAATAGCGTTTGATTGATTGATTATTTCAATGCCGTTCTATACAATAGTTATGGTCATATCACATACACATATGTTTCCTGGTTCGCTCGCACCAGTTATCCACACAACAGTCTTGCGAAGCCCATTGATTGTAGAAGAATGATGCCTGTCGTACTGACTTTGGTATAACGCCGGAATAAATGTTGACTCACAATCCCTTAATTGACAGACCGCATCGGTACCGTCTGAGCAAAAGTACCGGGGCTCGACTAATAAATGTCAAACTTTAAACACGAGCAACATATGAACAGCGTCAAACACTTGAACACCAATTCATATTAAGCAATTATCTACCAGACAATTTATAGAAAGTTAAAACTTAGAATGAGGTTTGAACATAAACTAGGAGGTATCGGAACGAGGCATATACTGATATCCCAATCCTTTTGCAAATTCCAAAATCTAGAAGATGCTTAAACCGTACGTGTCGCCTATATCGAAATCATAAAGGTGGCAGGGGACCCCTAAACTTGCAACTTTTCAGTTTGTCCGGACCAATAAATGTTATTTGAGAAATTCTCCAAAAACAGCATCCATCACAATGTCAAAACTATATCTCAATATATGGTATATAACAGTTTTTCAAAATCATGTAACATTTGAGCAACTCGATATAACTGAACACAATTTCAAACCCTGTGTATTCTATCCCACCTACCCAAAATGAGGGCTAAAACGACACTATTTCAGCAGATTTTCTAATCATGTCCTTACTTCCTGGAAACATGCAAAAGAAAATTGAAGCACACTTACTTAATAATCAAGCAATGCATAACCAGGAAATGTATGCAAAATACCATGTCATCAGTATTCTTCTAGTAGAAAAACTTATTTGAAATACCTGAATTCTCGTCACACAACAGTCTCAAATGATACTGAGATTGACCTCCCCTTGGAAAGCTATTCAACATGATATGAGCTAGCATATACAAATGTTCGTATTTTCTCCACATTTTGTATGCATCAATTGATAGAAGTCAATAAAGAAATCAATGCCATATAGTGTTATATAGTTAAGAAATCAGTTCATTTTCAAGCACACCTAATATATAAAATATCGACAGGGGCCAAATCCGAATGTGTCCCCTGCCACCTAAGGTTGTCTGCTCACATAGGCCAATCATCCTGTGAAGTTTGAAGACTCGTAGATCTACTAACGGAATCGCACCGTCTTGTGGAGTGTAAATATTCAGGGTCAAAGGGTTTTTGAGATATCGATCAGAGACTAATTTGTCATTTGATCTAACTAATATAAATGTCCCAAATAACAGATGTGGTCATCTTCGCATATATCCCAATCATGCTTTGAAGTTTGAAGACTCCCGTCTCAAACGGTTCTTGAGATATTGAACAGAAAAATATGTGACCTTTACAGCCAGTGTCTGTGCATCTGAATCCTTGACCATTGACCCAGTGATACACAAAACAGTAGGGACCATACAGTCAAAAGATCAAATCGTCCTATGATGTTTTAAGACTTAAAGAAAATATGGTTATTTAAGTATTGATCTGACACGGATTGACCATTAAGGCCCCTGTGACATTGACCTCTGATCCAATTATCCCAAGAAACAATGTAATTAATGAATCAAATCATACTATGAAGTTTGAAGAGAATGGGACAAAGGAACATTAAAGAATTTAACGGAAACAGTTTTTGAATTTTTCATCCAATGTGACATTGTCATTTGTCTAAGTGACCCTTTGATAATATGGGTCAACTTCTCAATAAGTCTTATAATCCGTTCTTAAAAGAATGTGGGTCACAGGGTTCTTGAGTGTTAAAGGATTTAACCTTTATGACCCGTGACCTTGCAAAAATATGTCATATTTTCGGTAAGTCGAATCATCCTATGAAGTTTGAATACTTTGGGTTGAAGGGTTCTTGAGATATTGTGTGGAAATGAATTTGATCTTTACAGCCTCGGTAACCAAGACATTTGTCCTAGTGACCTCCAAAGCAATAACAGTCATATGCTTGTTAAGTCCAATCATGAAGCTTAAAGACTCATGGTCAAAGGGTTCTTGACATATTAAGAGGAAACAGGTTTGGCCTTTACTGCTCCTATGACCTGATTTTGTTTAGATCATAAACTCAATAAAACAATCGTCTCCTGAAGTTTGAAGAGTTTCTGAGCGGAAACCAAGAGTGACATGTTGTCTGATAGTACACACAAATATGTCTCCCTAAAAGGAAAGGAGGGAGCAGAAATAAATATTCAGAAAGGAATTTAATTCTAACTTCAACCGAATCTTGGCATAACAAACCATCCAGCATATAGCATTGCTGTTATGTACAAAGCAATTGTGCAGAAAATGAGAAAATCTACAAAAATAGTCCAAGGGCAAAAAATAATCCATTATACACCATTTCCACATACAACAAAACTGCAGAAGATGACATTCAGTCTATAAGAGGACCAATATGGCCCTAAAGCAATCACCTGAGTGATGGTATAGTAGCAAATGCACATTTAGGCAAAAATATGAAAAAAATATAGCTGTACAAGGTCCATCTGTTATGAGTTAAGGATGGCCTGAACAGTGGAAGACAGTGGTGCAGGGGTAGAACGTCAAACTCTCATACCAAAGGTCCTGGGTTCGAGTCCTGTGATGAGCCGGTTCTGACTTTGGAATTTTACAACACAAAACGGCTCGAGTACTGGTTATGTCTCCAGGAAGCAGACATCCAGCGTGATTAATATAAGCTGAAAGCTTGTTTCGCAATCGATGTAAAATAAATAAGTTCAAATTAAACTAAAACTGAACAGTGGAAGGTAGAACTACATGTATATGACATGACCACATTTTGGAGAGGGCATCAAAAGTGCAATAACATTTAAATGAACACTTTTAATGTATAAAATACTAAACAAAATCATTTCGATACAGTAATGAAAATAGTTTTGATAACTAGATATGATGAACAATTTCTCTTTTTGACATAATGTTTTCAACTCTATTCAGTACTTACATTTACACTTATACAATTTTTATAGAGAGAGTCCAAAGTTTTGCTTATTATATGTTTTCCAAGTTTTATGATGCAAATTTTGTGTCAGCTGAAGAGAAGTATAAAACAAGGCAAATGATATATCTAATGAAATTAAGTTTTGTTAAAAGAGACAAAGATTTAATGGAAAAAACCTTTTCCCACTTACAACAGATATGTGGCAAACAACTTTGAAAACATATAATCCAAAATATGGCACTCTCAATATATGAAAGAACTTTCTTTTTTATTGAATTTGTAAACATAATGACAAAAATATATTCTTTTTTATTTTGAGCAGTTTCTGTTTTTGTCACAATGTTTTTCAAAAGTGATTTGCTGCAGAAAGCGTCAAAAAGCATCTATATGTGGGAAAGGATCAAACAAATAGGATTATAAAAAAGAAACCATGTTGCATCTATTTGACAAAACATTGCAGCTTGTAACACCAACAGCCTTTGATTGATAACAATTAAACCTATCCAGGGACAATATGTTATACACGGTCCATGACCTATCCAATAAAACAAAATCTGCAACAGATAGACTTTGAAAACATCTGGGTAAAATTGTGAACAATTCCCATAAACAAGTTAAATTACTTAACTCTTTTCCATGTAGATACACTTTCTGACACCTCTAGAACAGACAACTGTTGAAAACATTGTGGCAAAAGGAAAAATTGCTCATGATGAGCAATTTCTCCATTTGCCACAATATTTTCTACTCTTTTAAACACTACTTTCATTTATAGATATATCATGTAATTTTGCTGAGATGTTTTCAAAGCTGTCTGCTGCAAATTTGTTGTATGTGGGAAAGGGTTAATAGAGTTGAAAAGACTGTGACAAATGGTAATATTCTTATTTTGAGCAATTTCTCCTGAGACAAATGGACACAATTCTTATTATGAGCAATTTCTCTTTTAGCCACAATGTTTTCAATAGCCTTGTTGGAGAGGCATAAGAAAGCAACCGTATGTGGAACAGGTGAAACCTTTGATGCTTTTGAGAATTTATGTTTTCCTCACATTTTTTGTTTAAAAGTTTGTGTGTGTTTGCTTTCTTTCTTTAGGCGTTTTAAACTTTATATAATAGAGAACACAACTTTACAATATTATGTATTGTGAAATTTAATTGATCAAGAATATATCAATACACCACCTACTGCTGCACTCTTAACCCTTTCCCACATACAAAAATCTGCAGCAGACAACTTTTCAAATGTCTAGGCAAAAGCACAGAAAATCCCTTTAAACGAAAGAATAATAATTGATATTGAGCAATTTCTACTTTTGTCACCATGTTTTCAAAAAGCTGTCTGCTTCAGAGGCGTCAGAAAGCGTCTACATGTGGGAAAGGGTTAAAAAGGTAATTAAGGTATCCTCACTATGCTCACCAACCTTATAAGATTACTATATTATAAGGCATCACTAAAGAAAGGTAAACCAATAACTTCCAAAGATCTATAAATTAATATGAACAATAACAAAGATACCCAATTTTCTTTTTCTCCGGTGCAGTATTTCGAATGTCTGATGTCTTTCGACAATAATGATTTAATAAGCAGACTGCACCAATAAATCTTGTTCTGCACGAGAACAAACATCAATTTTTCATTCAATTATTTTCCTTTTTGCCATGTTAAAAGTTCATAAAATCATAATCCCGCGACAATCTAAGGGTCACTTTCAATGTCTCTGTTTTACCATCCCACTCTGCATTGCCACTTTTTTGATCCACCGGATGGGGCAAATGTAAACCAAGGTAGCTGAAACAAATAAGAATTACAGTGAGACTTATTGATGCTCCAAGAAGGCATTGAAAATATCATAAGACTGCAACTCTGTAAAAGATACCTAAATGTCAACATGCTGATTATATACACATCTACAAATGGCCTTGAAACTTTCCATCAAGTTTCATCAAGTTTCCCCCAGCAATTGCCAAACTTCTGCCACTGTAAAAATATTGCAGCAAAAGGAGTAATTGCTCACAATGCGCTGATTCTCATTTTGCCACAATCTTTTCAATTTTATTCATAAATTGTTCTTTGTTTTAACCCTTCCCCACATAGGACAATTCTACAGCAGACGACTTTGAACATATTTTGTCAAAAAATAGAAAATCTCTTTAATTGAATAGATAACCTATGACAAAAAGTGGGAAAACATTGTGTCAAAAAGAGAAATTGCTCGTTTTGAGCAATTTCTTCTTTTGTCACCATGTTTTCAAAAAGCCGTCTGCTGCAGAGGCGTCAGTAAGCATCTACATGAGGGAAAGGGTTAAAGTCTCCATACTTTCCCCTAGATGTTTTCAAAGCTGCAGATTTGTTGTATGAGGGGAAAAGGTAACCTTTACCTCTAGACACTCCATTTCCAAATAGCAACAGATGAGGTCATATGTCAATTTAACCCTTTCCCTCTTTCTACAATTATGCAGCAGACGACTTTGAACGTATTTTGTCAAAAAATAGAAAATCTCCATAATTGAATGGATAACCTATGACAAAAAGTGGAAAACATTGTGGCAAAAGGAGAAATTGCACGTTTTATGCAATTTCTTCTTTTGTCACTATGTTTTCAAAAAGCCGTCTGCTGCAGAGGCATCAGAAAGCATCTATATAAGGGAAAGGGTTAACACTGGGCTAACATATATAATTTGTTCTTTGACATGTCAGATTACTTGTTAATATGTCAATGTATGCCGCTTACAACAATTTCTACGTTATATCACTGCAACTCATGGGTATTGTACCAGATCTACAGGCCCATTTATTCTGAGAACAGCAAGTCAGGTGCAAATCAAACGGCACATGTCAGTCAGAAAACTTTCTGTATGTTCAGTTAAGTTAAGCCCTACCCATTTATTTCTATTCCATAATTGAGGATAACCAACTTATAACTAATACAATTATATATATGTCGTAAAGAGAGTACACTGGACTTCTCCTAACAAAATCTCTCTCATTACCAAACCAAAATGCAAACATAGTCACTCAGTGAAACCATTGGATTCAGAAAGCAGCTAAAGTAAAAAAAAAAGACTTTTAGTATAAAAGAGTGCAATCACATCATGATTAACATCATCAATTTCATGTTTACAGTACTTACTATTTAGGTGCTCTACAATCTAAAAATTTTGTTTTAACGTCTAAGGTGACATCTTTCAAAGTTGTATCTGGGAGTTTGATTTTTACCTTAAAATAAAAGATACAAATATATAAAGACTCCCTTGAAAACTACTTTGATATAGTATTAAAAAAAAGCAAAGGTTCAAAGGGAGATACTTCAAGACAAGAGCGCTGTAGAGCAAGGGGCATTACTGAATAATTATTTAAGCCAGTGTTATGTGACTCGGCAAAGACATGCGTATTGTTCTTAGGAATATAAGTACTAAGTTTCATATGAATCTGTTGAATGATTTTTGGGTTATGAGGTTGGGTTTAAGTATTGTGACGCCTCAGACGCCAAGGGTATCACAATAGCAAGGGTAATACAAGAAAACCCACTTTAGCATATCCCTTTCCCACATGCAAGAAATCTGCAATCTGATGCAAAGTCTCAAAAAGCGTATGTTTGTGAGAATGGGATTTACGAGGGTCAGTCGTAAAGTTCTCGGACTCTGCGTATCATTTCGATACTACTTGTTCTAAAACCCAAATAAACCAAACGTTGGAAAGATAGATATTTAGTGAAGTGATGTAGCAAATTTTACAGAAAACAACCAGCATACCATTTTATAACAACACATTGTTACACATAACCATTAACCGCACTTTGTACACATAACGCGATGTCACTTCTAACGTCAGGCCTTTTCAAAGTATTCAACACATGAATTAACACATTTCTGGTGTCTCTCCACCAACTTATCGAACACACTTTATTGTTCAATTCATCTTTTAATATGTTATGAACCGTTACAAGGCTCAAAGCCTATGATGATGCGATTTTGCAACCGTCCTTTGTCTGTTGTCGGCAACTTCTTGTGTTACAGCATGCACACCTGTCACTTAATGTTGGTCGACCGACTTTAGAGCTGTTTTCAAGTTCTTCTCTGTCGTCTTTGAACAGTCGATACCAACAAAACACTATTGTTCGGCTGACCTTTCTATTCGGGTCCCGTTCCATAAATTTAAAAGTATCTGTAGGAGTCATTCCTGCATTTGCGCAATATTTTTTCACCGAACGTTGCTCCGTGCGAAATGAAGTTGGTGTTTTAACGATTGCACCTGTTGAAGGATAGCAATCCTCAACCTGCGATTCCATACTTGTTATGACAGTTATGACGTCAAAACTTTCAGGAAGTATTCAAAAGATATGATTCTGAAAACATGTCTGAAATCATGACGTTAACACGCCAAGTTTTGAAGATTTGAGATAGAAAACATCTAGATTTTGTTCTTAAATATGTATGATTTCAAACTGCTCCGTACCATTCAAAAAGCATTTATATCAAATAAATACATGTAAGTTTTTCTTTATATGACTATAAAACATCATTTTTTAATATTTCCGAGTATTAATATGAATTGATAAAAAATGCGTATTTTATGAGAACAGTCCGGGAACTTTACGACTGACCCTTGTATAAGTATAATAAGTCTAAATAAAGGTTTGTACATTCATCTAATTTCTACTCAAAGCTCAGACTTTGCCACAAGGGACCTATATTTTTAATCCAAATGTTCAAGTTCAAATTTGATTGAAATTTGAGATGAACTTTTATGAATATTGGATGTAAAATCTTAAGATTTTTTATATGATTTGACCTAGTTTTTTACCCGAAGTTAACCGTATTCAGCTTCAAATACAACCAAGATTTGATGAAGATGAATGTTCTGATGAACTTTCAGTTAGATTGGGTGAATAAATGAGGCCTCAAGCGTGTTTTTAAAGTTTAACTAAAAGTTGACCCCGCGAAGAAGCTTGAAACTCTGTGTTATCAAGTTTTGAACTTGATCAAATTTCATGAAGATGAATTATCTGATTGTATGAAAACATGTGGCATCTAGAGTGTTCACCAGGTAAATGCTGACAACGGACGACATAGAGATGATGGACATGGGTAGATCAAAATAGTCCACCTTGAGGGGAACTAACAATTCACAATATCATTTTTTAACCCTTTCCCATATACAGACACATTGTGATGCCTCAGCAACAGACAACTTTTGAAAAGATTGTGGAATCTGTGAAGGAGAAACTGTGGAAGACAGTGGTGCAGTTGAAGAGTATTGGCCTGTCCTGCCAAAGGTCATTAAGATAAGCGGGTTCTGCCTTTGAGATTTTTCCTCTCAAACGGTGCACTTAGTATTGGTTAAATCTCCAGAAAGCATGAGCAATATAAGCAATCAATGAGCAATTTCGTCTTTGTTTTTAAGTCTTCTGCTAAAAATTTGTTGAATGTTCGAAAGGGATTAAGAAGAAAAACACTTAGCACCATACCTTCACAAGATAAAATGGCAGGAGTTTTGTTTATAGACATTTTCCATTTATATGTCTAGATGTTTTAAAGACTTTTGCTAAAGATTTATTGTATGTGGGAAAAAGAATAAAGAAGATAAACACTTACCACCATATCTTCACAAGATGATGTGGCAGGAGTCTTATTTCCCATCTGTAAAAACATGTCTTCTGAGGAGACAGCTTGCTTATAAATAATATCATAACTGAAAAGAAAAGTATACAATTTCAGAGGACTAGATATTACGTATATATGTACTTAACCCCCCTTTCCTACATACAGCAAATCTGCAGCAGACAACTTTGAAAATGTCTACTAAAAAATATGGAAAATCTCTATACTTGTAGGTATAATTACTGAACAAAGTTGAAAACAATGTGGCAAAAGGAGAAATTGCTTGTCTGCTGCAGATGCCTCAAAATTGGTCTATAGGTGGGAAAGGGTTAAATATGTATAATTAAGTTCATTTTACGTGCAGACTGTTAATTCATTTTTTTTAATGTCAGTGCTTCCATGAAAACTAAGAATTTGCACTCCAATTTAACTTTTAGAAAGTTGGCATTGTGCTCAAATGGTTCAGGGCATCTGGGCCCGTATTTTACACTGACATGTTCATTAAGTTATCTAGACGATTGAAACCGTACAATGCCATATCAGTTAAACGTCTGAAAGATCATGATTATATGTGATTATCGCTCAAATATGCTGTTTATTTCATTTCTGTTTCAATTTAAATCATTAGGTCGGCGTAAAATAAATAAATATAACAAACTCAAAACTGTTATGTTTTTTACTTCATTTTAGGGAAAAAATTGGGTCTGCAGTCTCGTCAAACTGGGAATAAAAAGAAATGATGGCCTTAGGGGGACTAAAAAGGTATTTTCAGCCATAATATCTCTCATATAACTCAACCAAGCCTGTTTTATGGGTATTTATGGGTATTTAAAAGTGTGATGATTCTTTTTTAAGTACCATTACATAGGGTTTAAATGTCAAATAGGGGATTTCAAATTTCAAAGTCATCTGCTGCAGATTTGTTTTATGTTGGAAATGGTTAAACCAAAAACTGATGTTCTGTGTCAGCATTATATGACAAAATACAGGACTACGGTACGTGTGTACGGATAATAAAGACTCTAGACAGTCCAACAAGTCTATTAAAGTTAACCCTTTCCCACATACGATAATTCTGCAGCAGACGACTTTGAACGTATTTTGTCAAAACATAGAAAATCTTTTTAATTGAATGGATAACCTATGACTCAAAGTGGAAAACATTGTGTCAAAAGGAGAAATTGCACGTTTTGTGCAATTTCTTCTTTTGTCACTATGTTTTCAAAAAGCCATCTGCTGCAGAGGCGTCAGAAAGCGTTTATATGAGGGAAAGGGTTAAATGTCAAATAGGGGATTTCAGATCATGCAATACGTCCCTTATCTAGAGCTCTGCACTTTTTTTTAATTCTAGAAATGGGCAGGTACAGATAAAACCACATTTTGGTCAATTATATTGGTATTAACTTACTGAAAACCTCAACAAATAAAGCTTAGATACATGGATTTATATTTCATTTATTTTGTATCATAAAACCATAGATTTAACAAACATGATCGATATATGTGATAATGCGCATTAAGTAATTGTTGCAAATCTTAGTTAAACCCTTCTCACATACAACAAATCTGCAGCAGATGACTTTGCCATTATCTAAGCAAAAATATGGAAAAAACTCTATAAATGACAATCTCATTATTGAATAGAGTTGAAAACATTGTGGCAAAAGGAGAAATTGCTTGTTTTGAGCAATTTCTTGTTTTGTCACAATGTTTTCAAAAAGTCGTCTGCTGCAGAAGTGTGGCATAGCGTCTGTATGTGGGAAAGGGTTAATAATGATAATGCTGACTAAAAAACTTTGAAAATATGAAACACATTCCTTTCCTCTGAAATAATACATATTTTATAGACTTACTCAGGTTGTGGTCGTGGATCATACGAAGATTCAAACTCAGCACCTGTCTGAACCTCCTCTTCATCCCAAATGTCTTTTGTGTTCTTCTTTTCTGGAACTTTAGATAAGACAGATTTGACATGTTGTAGTTTGTCACAAAATGGGAGACAATCGCTTGATGTCTATTATGTCAGAAGAAGGGAGACAATCATTTTATGTCATTGGGCAACAATAAATAAAAATTTATATTTTTTATATGGTGCAAACATGTAATAATTTATGTTATTTAACCCACATGCAGACGACTTTTTAAAGCATAGTTGCAAAATGTAAAATTGCTCATAATGAGCAAATTCTCCTTTTGCCACAATGTTTTCAACTCTATCCAATAAGTAAACTTTCATGTACAGATTTTTTTTGTTTTCAAATATTTGCCTAGATGTGTTCAAAAAGTCATCTGCTGCAGATTAGTTATATGTTGGATTGATTTGTGTTTAATGCCGTTTTCAAAACAAATTCATTCATATCACGGCGACTAGTTCACCTATTAATGTGTCTCATTGCTTTCCCCAATCTCATTAAAATCAGGCCAAAAAAACTTCTATGTACTACCGGTATGTAAACAAATCTGTATATAATTATATGAAAGTTTAATAGTATACAATATATATTTTTCAACAAGATTATAAAATATATTTGCTCCAAAATCCTAATGTAGTTAAAAGTTTTTTTGTCCAATTTTTACAAACAAGAAATCAAATTCTGTAAACTATCCCTTTTTTTCTTTCAAAATTTAAACTTTATTTGATTGCCTTGTTAAAGTTTACCTTTATTTTTAATGTTTTCCTGTTTCTTTAGTGGTCCAATATTTCCTGGATTAAACTTTGAAATGGAAGATGTTGGCTGAAACAAAAAACAAACAATAATAAAAATTCAGTAAAATTGTATTTCCTATGGGTGTAAAGCTACATTCAACAACAAACTCTTATTATATGAAAAATTGCGTTGACCGGTTTTGAACATGAAAGAGGCCTTTTTAGGGAATACAAAGAAATGGTGAAAGAGTAAATGATGGTTAATCCTTTTCATTAACCCTTTCCTTCATATAGACGCTTTCTGACGCCTCTGCAGCAGACGGCTTTTTGAAAACATAGTGACAAAAGAAGAAATTGCTCAAAACGAGCAATTTCTCCTTTTGTCACAATGTTTTCCACTTTTAGTCATAGGTTATCCATTCAATTATAGAGATTTTCTATTTTTTGACAAAATATGTTCAAAGTCGTCTGCTGCAGAATTGTCGTATGAGGGAAAGGGTTAATAATAAATATATGAATGCCAATTGTATCTTGAAAATTTGGACATGAATTTAAGTTTGATTGAATTTGTTAATACATGTATTTATAGCAAATTAAACACTGTATCTTATAAAATTTAATGTGCTAATGCAAATTTGTTGGAAATGAAAACATTTTAACAAAAAAAGAATTTGGAAATTTGTAAAAAAAGGTTAACCCTTTCCCTCATATAGATGCTTTCCGACGCCTCTGCAGCAGACGGCTTTTTGAAAACATAGTGACAAAAGAAGAAATTGCACAGAACGTGCAATTTCTCCTTTTGCCACAATGTTTTCCACTTTTTGTCATAGGCTAGTCCATTCAATTATGGAGATTTTCTATGTTTTGACAAAATACGTTCAAAGTCGTCTGCTGCAGAATTGTCGTATGAGGGAAAGGGTTAAGACCCTTGAGGCATCTGCAGCAGTCAACATTTGAAAACAATACACATTTTACCATTATGTTTTCAACACTTTAAAAAAAAGAAAACTTTCATGAATATAAAGAATTTCCATATTTGCTCTAGAGATGTTTTCGAAAAAGTCGATAATAATATAATTGTATATGTTACCTGGTCTCCATCGCTGTCAGAATCATCTTCAGATGGTTTTAACATATCAGCCAGAGCTGTTACCATATGCGGATTTAATCCCCCTTCCATTATGGCAGTAACTGTGATCTATTCTATCTACACACAAAATCACTGTTTTCTTTCAAACACTAAGGGCCTAAAAGGAAAAGATATAGAGATTATTCAACTTTTAAGAAGAGAATTTCAAACTTGAGAAAATGATTGATTTGGGTTTAATGTCGTTACAACATTTTTTTAGTCATACCATGGTCAGTTCACCTACCCATGTGTTTCCTGGCTTTCTCACACAACTTCTCCATACAACAGTCGTTCCAAGCAACGCACCTTTTTCTATGCATATACAATTAGAATAGCCCATTAGTGGAAGATGAATGACTCTTGTTGCATTGACCTTTGTCAATTGTCGTAAAATATGTTGGCACAGCTTGGATTCACTGACAACCCCTGGATTATCAACCCATATTGTTACCAACTGAGCTACCATACAAGGGCTTAGCAATACTTTGGGTCATATTTATAAATGCACGTGCAACAAACAAATAAATCAGTAGGTAAGCCACAAAGGAAAGGAATTCCCATATATCAGGCATATTACAGGTTCAGTGACATATATTATATACTAGACAAAACTTCCAATGCCCATATGTACCTAAGTATCAATATTTCATTTAATATTATACCAAATACACTGCAATTTGACAAGAGTATCACATAACTATCCTGTAACAGAATGAAAAACTTAACAAAATACCACAGTAAATTACAATAAAATGCATTAATTGATTGAAGGGTGCATTTTTAAAGTTCCCAGGATAAGTCAGTAGCGGGTGTGACCACCAGCAGCATTCACCACAGCTAAACATCTTCTTCGCAATCTGCCAGCCTCCGAGACAGCCTGAAACAACTAACCAAAGCGATGATCCAGGAGTGGCGTAACATTCCTATTAACTGTGTGCGTCACTTGATCGCATCAATGCGAAGAAGATGTTCAATGTGGTATTTTGTTAAGTTTTTGTTTTTCATTCTGTTATAGGATAGTTATGTGATACTCTTGTCAAATTGCAGTGTATTTGGTATAAACATAAGCGACCAAATGTGACTAAATGTGGAAATGGGTTAATAGCCCATCATAATGGTATTTAAATGCATTCGACAGTCTGAATGAAGGTATAGATTACTTACGATTTGACAAAAAATGTGGTTTACGAAATGAAATGTTACCTTTTGAACTGTATTTATTAAATATATAACGATCTTTGAATCATTTGAATATACTTCCGTGGATTTTACTCCAATCAGCGATAAATAGAGGTGAACTATCGGAAATAACAAATAATTTATTCTATCTGAGGGAGAGGGGAATTTCAATGTAGTCGGATACTAGTTACATTCGGAATAAGGCACACCTATACCAAATCGAGATTTTCACGTTTGTACATACGGTACCTATTTCCGATCTAAGATTGGTATATTTCTAAACACATTGTGAGCTTTGTTTAAGAAAAGCACGATAAAAATATCAAAGCTAAATAAAAACAGCCACAAATACCTTTTGATGCCTTGTATCCAATGTAAACAACGATTCTCGACAAGTATGGACAGCACTTTTTACCAATCTTTGTGGTACAACTGCGTAAGTGAAAACGATTTTATTCGCTACCAGGAGAATACGTACACGGACCTTTCGTAACAATAAACTTGTTAAAATACCATTAAAAAGAGAAGCGTGGATATCGACACAAAACACTCACACATACAACAAAGTTGTAAATTCATGAATGTTGTTACATTCAATAGAAGAAGAAGAATAAAAACATTGTGATGATGATGATGATGATGATATTGAAGATTTTTTTTAATTACTCGGAGACATAAGTACATGTAATTATATGTCTCTAATTTGCTCCTGAGTGTAAAGAGTTTATTAACCATTTATAATTTGATGCATGAGTTTGTTATAAATGCGTAATATCACTTAATATAAGAATTCTCGTATTAAACGTTTGAAATGGTAGAGTACATAAACTATCACATATACTATCGATTGCATGCAGGGACACTATATTACATGTAATATGATTATAGGTGCTACCTATTTCGGGTAAACACTTATTATATGTTGTGATCGGTGAATAATTCCCCGCGAACTGCAGTTAGCCCCTTGCTTGCAGCACGATCAGTTATTTACGTCAATTACGAGTCCTACCGACCTAAGCAAAGAAAATAAAAATCATCATCAGGTTAAGCTTATATTTAACTTTAAAATATAGCCAAGATTTTACATCCATGAAATTATGATGACAGGTACAACAAATAATCAACTTGCCCTTCATAAAGTACTTCAAATAAAACGATTCCATAATTTACGGAACTACATTTGTGACAAGTCAAACTAACGTTTCTAACACGAGTACTAAACACAACAGTCTTTCAAGGCAACTGGCTTCTTTTTCTATATAATATGTTAGCCCATTGATGGAAGACGTAAAACGATTGCAGCATTGACTTTTGTCGACCTCGGGAGATTTTCCGCCAAGGCCGCGTGTTTAGCGTCGGGGTTTTGGAACCGAGCGTTCCGGAATCGAAAACCCAGTCGCGGCGCGGCTTTCATGGCACACTTCCTAGCATAGTACTGGTTTGTTTATCCAGGGATCATGAATAAGTGAACTGTCGTCGTGATATAACTGGAATTATGTAAAAAACACAATTTAATAAGATATTATCAACGTCGAAAACAGTGTTTTAAACCGAGCTACTGTTTGAACTTACAACAAATTGATTGACGGTCCGCGTCGCTACCGACTGAGCATCCGGGGCTCGGCGATTCGAAAAAAGGAACCCATTTTGATCAATCAAATCATATCTTACTAAAAGGACTGGAGGCCAGTTTGGTAGTTATAATTTTTAAAATAACTAACAATTTCCACACTTCTTGCCTTAGATTATTGTCAGATTTAAATCATATTCCTATGTATGGAATGTTCAAATCTAACACAATTAATGAAAGCAGGGAAACTTTAGAACTGATTAGACAAAACAAAACTCTCAAAACACTCTTCATTGTAAGCCTATAATCTAAATAGACATACAGTCTGTAACAAAAGAAGTTGAAAATTGAAAAATTAAAAAATTAAAATTGAAATGTATCCTTTTTATATAAAGTTTTACGAATAGTACAACTTTGACCCTTGACCGCATACAGACGCTTTCTAACGCCTTTGCAGCAAACAATGCTAACACATTGTGAAAAAAGGATGAAATTGCTCTTTATGAGTAATTTCTCCTTTTGCAACAATGTTTTAACTTTAAAATCATTTTGAAGGAGTTTTCATAGTTTTGAGTAAAGGTTATCAAAGTCGTCTGCTGCAGACTTACTTTAGGTTGGAAATGGATGAATTTTTCTAAACTGGAATGTCAACAAGGCCCAAAATCGCCGGAGGCGGCTCATATATGTATTACCCAATTACACATAAAAAGATATCAGTAGCTGACGATTTTTTAAACATGCATGCACAATTATGAGAACTTTCTATAAAGGAGGGTTTAATTATTGAAAAGATTAACATAATTTTTGGGAAATGATAATTGCTCATCATGAATAATTTCTCCTTTTGTCACAATAAGTTCAAAGTCGTTTGCTACAGAGGCATATACATGCATTTACCTGTGGTAAAGGGATAATTGTGTCCCAATAAATCATAATTATACTATAATGTTTATGTTTCAAGTCGCATTCACATATGACTCCGTTGTTTATTGATTTTTAAACGATACAGCTCTGATTGATCAGATTACTATCTAATACACATTAATAGGTATTATATTACTCATATTCCGATATAGTTAACGTTGGACGCACTTGCACAATACGATGTTTATAATAATATGAGGAAAGGAGTAGTTATTCAAGAGGACCAACGTCTACTCTTTTCACCCATAATGCTCTAATTATATACAAATGTTATACATGTACTCACAACTACTTGATGTTACATTGTCCAAAGTTGATTGATAGTTACAAAGTAGACACATCGTGACATTTCACATCGCGTAAACAGGTACATGTAATGGACTAATCTCTACCAAATATTTGGAATAAATTAAATACACGTACCTTCGCAGACCGATTCCGCAATAGTATTACATGCTTGCTGGAGCACAGCCAAACCTGTCTTAATCAGCCACCTAGGTGAGAGTCAAAATATGGCTGCTGAACACAGGTGGATGTTTAATACAAGTCAAATAAAGAGGAATATGTTGTTTTGGTTAATCTTCAAGTGGCTCTTTAAAACAAGATTGCTGCTTAACAGAGGTGACCGCTAACAAAAGTTTGACTGCATTAAGTTCCTTAGAATGTTAAAGCAAAGAACACCTACAACAATGAGATAGCTTAACATCTTATAGTATTGTTATTTCGACAAGTTAAGGGTTACATTTTTGTCTTTTTTCATTCGTGACAGAATATGACTTATTATACATGTGTCTTAACAAATATCCCATCCTTTGTAAGGGGTAGTTTACTCTGTTATAATGCGTAGGAGTGCGTATTCTTCCTTCCTAACCATATATATGGTGTTTGTTTTTTGTTCTTTACAAAGCTCTGACGTTTGACTTACCTACCATGCACATGTAACGTACATATATATATTTGCTTTAGTTGTGTATTAGGATGGGGTAATTTTTCAATTTACCGATTGAATGATTGGGGTTAAACACCGTTTACAAAATCAGTCATGTCACGGCGGCTAGTTCACCTACTTATGATTTTCCTGGTTTTCACAGACTAGTACTTAACACAAACGTTTTTCAAAGCAAATGGCTGCTTTTCCGCATGAACTGTTAGCACATTGATGGAATACAAATGACGCAAGTGTCGGTTTGAATATTGGCCGTGAGCCGGAGTTTTAACTCATAACTCATGGAATGAGATCCCAGATCACTACCGACTGAGCTACCGGAGCTCGGCTCAATGTACCGTATGCGGCGGAAGTCTTGTATAATCTTATTCTACGTAAATTGTCGCTAGAAGAAAGGAGAAAACGAGTGCAAATCTAACTTTTAACACTCGGTAGTTCTCTTTTGCGCATATAATTATCTATGACACATAAATGATTGATTGTTTGGTGTTTAACGCCGCTTTCAACACATTTTCAGTTATATCATGGCGTTTCCTGGGTAAGTTAACAGTACTACTGGTCCATTTATTCTGATATCAGGCAGTCAGGCGTAAAACTAACCCCGCAACCCTGAGCGCCAAGGAGGGCAGCCACTACTACCCCGCACCCGAGGCGGACGCTCTATCACTACACCACCGAGGCGGTCGACACGTTAATAAATCGTCCACATTGTTACCCACATACACTAAATCTGCAACAGGCGACTAAGGTATTATCTTGGTTATACTATAAAAAATCTCTTTAAATAAAAATTTAATTATTAGATAGATTTGAAAACCTTTTGGCAAAAGGAGATATTGTTCATTATGAGCAATTTCTTCTTTTTTCACGATGTTTCAAATGCATTAGCAAGTGGGAAAGGGTTTCATCGACCTGATCATGTAAGGATTAAAATTCAACATCTGGCATTTGAATGCGTTGGATAAAAAATAATGCCAATCCAAAGCGTCATGACCATTGCACTGTTGTATTATCATTTAATTTTGTCTATTTGCGTCGAAACCGTCAAATCTAAACAATATTAACCACGGTATAGCTTATAGGCACATTTAATAGTGAACTAATGGCATCTGATAAGTGCAGTTACATTCAAGAGACAGGGATAGATACAAAGGTGTCCTGGTGAAATACACTAGCTCTTTTAAAGAAATAAACCCACCTCCTTGATTCTTTAACGTGCTCAGTGTATTACAACGATACATGCGAAGCACCTTCTCCTGGAGAGGACCAGCATTTGATATGTTGTTGAGTGTGATACACTCAAAAGCACCCCACATTTGAATCTTAGACTTCTGGACAGTTCAGCGTGTTAACCCCCAGAACACCGGGCCACTCTAAAATCATATTATGTTCGATATCAATTAGAATGGTCATTTTATCAAATAAATACATCGCTAGTTCAAAACACTTGAATTCACCCAAACACTTGCCACTTGCATGCTTTTATATAAAGTATTGTCCGGTACAGTTTCGGCGCTAAAAGAAACCGATTAAAGAAATAGTTGATGTATTTGTATACATATTGAATGCTCTTCATACCAAATGCTCAAAGTTCAATCAGACCGATTACGAAAATAATCCCAATCATTTACATATAATGCTATTTTATATTGGATATTGACCTTATACCAAAAGCTAATTGCAGTTTACATGTACATATATTACGATAATTGAGAATATTCATATGAAATCAAAAGAATAGTCAACATGACACGCCAAGGTTTATTTTCTCGTGTAACGGATGTTTTAATAATTATATCTATTCATCTATAAAATAATGAGCCATTGTGATCTGTCTCCCATAAACAAATGCCTTATTTACCCTTATCTCTAAATACAAACAAAGATATCGTCTGACGGGAAAATAACAAGACGGGAAATTACAGATTTATAAATCAAGTCGTCAGGGAAATATATTACCGTTTGCTGTTTGTATGCACTACTTATTATTTGCTTTTAATCAACATAGATCACACTGGAACGTTGTTGCAGTTACGAACTAGGCATAACTATCTTTTATACATTGACATTTTGCAGAAAATAAGTAATTGAAAGAAATTGAATTCAGAGACGAAGAAGCATTATTTATACTAGTCTCATTTGATTGTTATATCAAATTGTACTCAAAACCTGTCACTCATTATTTAAAATGCTGGTTTACCACAACATGTTTGACAAAGAAAAGACGAAGTCGAATAAACGTCAAACCTGTACCTATTGTACACAATGGCAAAGGGTGAACTTAATTGATATCGAAGGATTGATTATTTGTTTAATAACATAAAATGTTTAGCTGTAAACAATATGGATGGTAAACATTTTGCGTACGAAATATTTAGAAGATTAAAATTGTGAGTTCAAATGAAATAAATTTAACATGTGAATGTTGTTTTTTCCCATATGATATGAGTACCACGTGTTAGAATTATAATAACATACACAGTTAGACATATCAGCTGCTAACAGGAATACTTATATGGTGTTTCAAGGATTCTGCAATTATATGCTAGGATGAAACTCCGTCCAATATAATTTAGTGGCTTCAAGCGACATACCTCTGACAGGCATAATACTGACAACATCACTAAAACGGAACAGTTCATATATAATTTATTAAAATTGAGTTAGAACAACTGTGAGTTTTCGGAGAACTATGAAGAAAGAATTATTTAAGGATTATGCCGCGAGAATATATAATAGTTTGTGATTGTCATTTAACTCTTAATCGCCAGACGAAGTAAGCCCAGGAAAAAGGAAGACATTGTTAATAGTGCAACAAAAGTAAATTAAGTACTTTGATTGTTTAAAACACAACACAGAGTTCCAATATGATGTCAACAACTCGTT
This sequence comes from Serripes groenlandicus, assembly GCA_031761405.1. Taxonomy (NCBI): domain Eukaryota; kingdom Metazoa; phylum Mollusca; class Bivalvia; order Cardiida; family Cardiidae; genus Serripes; species Serripes groenlandicus. Next base: position 38,050,207 of record JASEVX010000006.1, on the reverse strand, counting down.
TACGTGGACTTTATAAGCAAGAACAGAATCATAGAAAATTCGCTTGTGTACGTAATGATATGGTTAAAACACGCCAGGAACAGTTTGAGGGTTATATAGATCGAGAAAAGCAAGAATCGACACAGAAATCGGATAAATCTATTGTGATCACGCGTAAGCACGTTGTCCGCCAGCATGTCCTAGCAAAGTGCATGAAAAATAAACGAGAAGAAATTGAGCGTAAACATGCGTCAAATCTGTACGGAAAATACAACGGTGTTGGTATTGAAGAGATTGCTGGTGATATAGATCCTTTCATTGAGAACAATCATCCTCGTATTCGAAGGAAGAAGAAAATTGAAGAATTATTTAATCGTGGATATCGAAAAGGAGCGATTCTTGATGCGAATACAGTCCAAACAAAAGTCGAACAATATTTCGAAAAACCTCTGGTGGAAATTCATGTAGAAACGAAAACGGATGAACCTGTCAATCAACCTGAAGTGAGACAGTCAACTAAATCTTTCTTACCTTCTCTGTCTAGCACTTTCTATACAGGAGATCGACAGTCAATGAGATATGTACAGAGAAGCACGCGACAAAGCGACGATGAGGACACTCAATCAATAAGAAATAAAGTCAGGAAATATCTAGAAGAAGATATCCCTGATGATGCATCCATGCACAGCGAAATTACAAGTTTCCCAAAGCTGACGTCATCGAAAGTGATCCGACCAATCACATTGCCACCGATGAAGATAGGGACCGACAACTCGACGGCCGACGGAAAACCAAAGACAGACAGTATTGCTGATATTATTTCTAGAATTAATTACGCAAAAGAGAGACGGGAACGAGAAGCTAAAGTCAAAAAAGAAAAACGCGAGCGCAGAATTCTTGCTGAAAAAGTACGCGGTATTGGACACTTTGACAATGCAAACGAGTTTGTAAATAACACTGTAACAGCTGATGATGATGGGTTACTTGGACATCCAGATTTTAATAATATGAGTAACATTGTTCCTTCAAGCAAAGGTGTTGGATTGCTTAATCTAACTGCCCCAGTTCTACGTAAACCCAAGAAAAACAGGTCAAGGTATCACAGCGATGGTCAACGTGCTAATATTCATGACACCGAAAGTTACGTCGGCCAGAAACAAGACGCTAAAAATTGTAACCCTGAAGGACGATTCATTCTCCCGCCGTTGAAACTGAAACGACGCTCGATCAGTGATAAAGATTAACTAGATCTACTTCCCAAAGTTTTAAAATGTCTAAGCATTCTTATAAATCGTTTCTTAAAGGCACGTAATGATAACAATTCTTTGGCAAATCATGGAATATTTTCGAATGCAATGGTCGATGACTCTGAATCACTCAAAGTAAAATATTTGTGTCCGGTTTTACTGCTATGTGCTCTTTTTTTCTTGCTTAGTGGCCATACATCAAACTTTCAGGAGGCAAACATGAACTAATTAACCAAACACAGCGACACTGTGTCACGGCGCAAAACAATTTTGCTCCCGGATAGCTACTAGAAACAGACTCGGGGCATTAGAACGCTTGTAGAATACGGACCAAATATGACCAGCATACTGTTACGAATTGTCTATGCCTAGTGTTTTTATTACATTCTCAAACCCCAGTGTGGAACGATTATTAGATCATTCATCTCCAGAGCGGTATGTATGTGTATGTATGTCATGATGCATGTACCGGTCATGCCAAAATAAAAACATTGTAAAGTTGTAGTACTCATTTGGTTTCTCATTGACGCTCGGGATTGTCCGCATGGCATGCTGACCAAAGCACCGATGTAAGGAAGAACCTAATGCTAACTCAAAGATCAAGACAACGCAGTGATGTATCTAAAATGTGGTTTAAAAAAACGGTATCAAAACACCAACAAATAATACAAACAAACTAAACTCTATTTTTTATTTTTTGATATGTATGTATAGAACAATTCATGAGTATATGTAAGGAAAACAGCAAATAGTATTTACTTATTTAAACATCCAGCATTGAAGTAACATATAAATAGAATTACTTTTTAATTATGTATTTGCTTAAAATTTTCATAGTTTAAGTCAATATGAGCTTGGATGAAAATTGAACGTATTGCACATGCGAATTGTTAAGACTACGGTAAGCATAAGTCATCTTAGTCTAATCAGAGCCTTCACATACCATGTGCATAGAATGTAGATATTGATTTAATATCGTTAAAGAATCAGTAGGGAATTCCTCTTGTTTTTCGCCAATACACACGCAGCAGTTTTTCCAACAGGCATCCCGTTTTTCTGTCAAACTTAAAAGTACATCTTAATTTTGAAATGTTCAAGTATAAAACTATGAAAATGTTGATCAAAGCATCAATTTTGACGGAGTGTTTTTCAATCGAAGAAGCTGACACAATGATATCTTCTATACAACCTTTCCTTTGCTATATACACAATGTATTAACATATTTGTATATAATATGAACCAATACAAATACAATTGAGATTACAATGTTCATTTTAATACACATTAAGCACAATAACCCTACATTATGATAATTGATTGATTGATTAGGGTTTAACGCCGTTTCAACAATCTTTAAGTCATATCACGGTGACCATTTCACCTATTCATGTGTTTCCTGGTTTACCGACACCAGTACACCACACAACATACTTTCCAAGCAACTGGCTGCTTTTTCAGATAGACTGTTAAACAGCCCATTGGTGATAGGCGAATGACGCATGTCACAGTGACTTTTGTCAAACGTCGGAAAGAAAGTTGGCCAAGCTGGGATTCGAACTCACAACCCCTAGATTGACAGCCCGCGTCTCTACCGATTGGGCTACCGGAGCTCGGCAAAAAATGATAATCGAACCAGTGCATGAGAAAACGCACACATCGTTTGTAAACAGTATAAATTCAGCTCAGCCTGTGCATCTGCACTGTCTGATCAAGATATACTTTGTTCACATATTTTCTACGCAAGTTTCTAGAAGATACTGTCAACTTGTGTAGATTCTGATATGACTGAGCAGGTGGAAAAGATGACATGAACATACATTGTAAGAAATGCCAACGTGTACATTTCCTCACTCACTAGCTCATATGTTGAGTTTGATGTTCAAAAGTCGGTAAAATAAGACCCCATTTAGACTACTGTTACTTTTCAATACGAATGATTTCATCTTAATCGAAAATTAAAATTTAGGAATACAGAATAAGCCAATTATTCAAAAGACACTTACGCAAAGCATGTCGCGAAAACCTATAATATTTCAGTAATAGTTCGTTAAAACCGACAATGATTCCCAAATACGAAATTGATTTTTTCCATTGCACAGATCAGTTCGTGTTTATTGAAACGTGGATGATTGTCATTGTAGCTAGATCATGTACATAAACGTGTTTATTCATAACATTTTTGTAAATAAAAAATGTTCACATCCTTCTACAATGTTCTGCGTTATTTTCAGACACCTTGGCAAGTGGTCTTGGTAAGATCTATTTTCTCGAACATTCACTTTTGGGGGATTCGGTTCCTTGAATAAGAATAAGAGCCGCGACTGGCGATTTGAGGTCTTAAATACAATCCTTAATCGGCATGAAAGTTGTTAAACTAAACTCTTATTTTTGTCCATATATTTATTTGTTTGCATGTTTATAACGCCGACTTTAGAATTTCTATCTTTTATATTATGACGTTGCCTGTTAACTTACCAGATCTGTTTATCCATTTATTAACCACAATCCTGAGAACCAAAGAGGGACAGCCATTACTACCACTTGAAAAGCATTTGGTGAAGTGTGACACGGCTGGGGATCTCCCGCACCCAAGGCGGACATTCTAACAAATATGCATCTAAGACTAAATTACATGTAAACGGTGAGTGAATGTCATGGTGTGACAATGCAGATGCATCCAAACTACTCTTCTTCTTCTTCATCGTTTTCGCATTTTCTTTCTCCTTCTTTGTCTTCATATTCTTCTTCCTTCTTCTTCTTTTACTTCTTCTTTTTCTTCTTATTGTTGTTGTTGTTCTTATTAGTTATGACAAACGATCATACATAAACACAAACGATGCACAATCCATTCCGAGTGCCAGAAAACAGTTCGACTAAACCCCTAATTTTGTACCAATATTCCTTTCTTTGCATGGTGTTTTACGCCACTTTCAGCATTTTGTCTGTTATATAACGGCGTTTCCTTGGAACCTACAAGTACTTTTTATACTGACACCAGCGATTCAGTCGTACTGATAACCGCACGATCCTGACAGAGAGAGGGACAGCCATTACTACCATTTATAGTCTTTGGTATAACATGACATGGCCGGGGATCCAAACCGTGACCTCCCGCACCAGAGGCTGACTCTCTAGCAAATTTTCATCTGAGACTTAATTACACGTAGACTGTCAGTGAATGTCATGATGAGACAATGACCCTTTTTATGTTATGGCAAACGGTCATACATAAACAAAAACGTTCATGCTTGGGAAAATTAGAACAGAGAAAATCCGGGTATAATGATGACTATTTGTAGTTTACATCGTGTCCAATTTTAAAGCATTTATTTTGAGTACGACACCGTGGATTGTTTGCAAGTACTGACTATACTGGCCAGATTGCTTGGACACATCAATTAATCTTTCCTAGACATCATTTTTCTGATGTCGGAATTTTGTGAGTGTCTCTTGTTGTAAGCCGATTGTCTCCTTTAAATTGATGTATCACTCGAGTGGTACACTTACTTACAGACATTTATGACCAGGTTACATCGTTTGCTTTTTAAAATCACAAATGGTAATGCTATTGGCAACCAAAGAGATGCAATGCCGATTTATATTCATAATCGTTCTAGACGATCAACTAACTACTTATATCCATCAGTATCAACTCCTAAACATCCAAATACCACGAAAACCATTTACAGTAAAACACAAGCATCCACGAAAAGGTGTATGCTTTGATAATATGCGGAGTTGTAGACATTGTAGTAGAAAAAGGAATTATGGGCAGTTACTCAATTTGTCACATCGATTTTAAATTTAATCAAAGCGCCGATGGCACAGTAGTGGCGATCGTGTAGAAAATCCTGCAAAGTAACAAGCGGTATCTCGGTGTAGGCCTTGCGATTTTTTAATATATAGGCATATACGATAATGCTCGATCTCCAACTAAATTCGGCTACATATATTGCAGCAACTACGAAATAATGCGTTTATCATATTGAGATTTAAGAACAATCGATAACCATTCTCGCGAGTTATTTATAGAACCTTTTGGAATTTCCAGACGCTTCTTCTGCGTCATTGAGGTGTTTTGATTATCATGATAGTTATAGAACGCGTAATGATATTTATTAACCTCCAAACATGAAGAAAGATAATATTTATATAATTTGTCTGTATGTAGATATTATCTCAATACATCTCAAATCTTAGTATCAATCCGGTACCAAAGTAGCACTGACATGATTATTATTAATCGTGTCTCTGCATCACTGATGGAACTATATATTTGGCGGTTTAACGGATGTAGGTTAATTGGTTTGCAGTAAGGAATAAAAAAAGTCAACGGGCTGTTCAAAACTGACTATGTAATTGTTTTCGTTGTTGTTGTTTCTGTTAGCATTGTGGCGATTGTCAAACCAATCGCCACAAAAAGGGTATATAATCATGTTAACAATATATTCAAAGATCAACACTATCTGAAGCGGTAGCTTAAACATTTTTAATTCCACACCGCCGATTTACATTTGATTTTAAAAGTAGTAAAATACATGAACAATAAGCCGGAAAACCAAAGCCCTTGCCGCTCCAAGGAATCTCCCCAAGTTCTTTGAAATATTATCCGTCGTCGGCACACATTTTTGATTAAACGTATACGACTATATCTAAGTAGAGATATTGCAACACTTTCTTCTGACGGATGTATGCACAGGTACCAGTACCATAGCATAAGAGGTAAAACAAATTCACTTTTTTACTGGAAGATTAAATTTAAAAAAAATCTTGTGTACTGCACTAAACATTACCGAGGTGAAATTTTGCTTTCAAAACGAATTTTTGAGGTGTGTCTCTATCAGCCAATGAAATACATGGTATGAGTTTCTATCACCCAATGAAATATTTTGACAACAAAATTGTCTAATTGTATCCAGAAAGTATTCTCAGGCAGCCATTGTTAGCAAAATGTGATTATTTTTCCTCTTAGACTACCATACTGGTACCTGTGGGTGTATGAAGTCTTTTTCTCACTGTCGCATGTGTTGCACGTGCAGGGCGGTTTATATAATGGGGTTACACTATATACAACATTTTGAAAAAAAATACCATTTCAATTTTTAACATTTAGCAATATATTGTTCTTTTAAAGTCGCATGTATCAAATGTTTTAAACGTCATCTATATGAGACTGTATTTAACCCTAATTTGTATCGGAAATATTAACCTGCATGGTCCTGTGCTTTATAATTAAGAAAAACTACGTGTTTTCATAAAAGAAACGTGTGATATTTGTAAAGAAAAAATGCCTATACTGGATGTAAAATTTGTCGTAAAACTTAACATAGTCTCATAAATATCAGGATCATGGTCAGTATTGTCGTGTTATATTGCATGTTTGACGATTCTAAAACATAAAATTGTTCGGATTTAAAACAAGTTTTTTCTATGAACTGTAAATGTCAAACAAGCAGTAGTGAACTACACCGTTTAATAGCCGATAGTAAAGTTATAAGAAAATCCAGTTAGTATAATGATACAAGAACACTTGTACACATTTCTATGTAAAGCTACATTTATAATAATGATATGTCTTATCACAATACAATATAGTGGCCTCGAAAAATCTAGAACAAGTAATAATTCGAATATATCGCCTAACTCGATTCATGAATGGTCCTGTAATCTGAAAACAGCGTAACAACAGTTCTGGTTGCTCAGAACTGCCGCTGTGCTGTTTTCTTCATATGATTACTTTTCAAAAGAAACAGTTCTATAAATGAAATACGAAGCTGAAAATACAAAACAGAATTAAGCACAATTTGAGGGATCTCTCGAATACGTCGATAACTCGAAGTCCATTTCATCTTCTAGACCACTATATATCAAAAGACAAAATATGTAATACTGGGTTGAAAAACAAATCTAGTCCTACATATCATATAAGTGCATTTCATACGTGTTATCACAATATACTCGTAGTGGCTTTATTAAAGGCCGAAATGTGTACAACAAATACGTATTTTGAAGTTAAATAAAAATCTAGTCCTTCCCTTGGGCAGTTCCTTTACACAGCATTGGTCCATCCTTGTATAAGTAGATCGGGGGCCAAACAATAAAGTCCAACTTCTTCCCACCTTTTGTGTATGCTTTGTATGCATCTTTATCAAAATGTCCAGCTGCTGTTGTTTCTTGGAAACCAATAACGACTGGTGGTTCCTGTATAGCCATGAACCAGCATAGTTGGGCACATTTATTGATATAGGTCATCATGTTATCGCTGGATTTAATATCGATTCCTTTTTCTATGGCTACTTTCATCGCGATTATCTATAGAAAGTAAGTAAGTAAAATGTTAAGGGACATGTGTATAACAAAACGTACATACAACAAAATAGAATAATGAAAACAAACCCGGTCTCATGGGATAATATATGACTGTGTATGGAAACAGAACTGGAACACGTTAATTCCACATCGAAAACATTAGCTTAGTTTTGTCTAAATTTATCTAGTTGACATCGATTATTTAAGCTTATATCAACCAGTCTGCTTCCTGGAGACTTAATTAGTACTCGCGCCATTTGTGTGAAAAAATCACAAAGGCAGAATCCGCTCATCAAGGGTTTCAAACCCGGTATCTTTGATACAAGAGGCCGATGTTCTCATCATTGAATCGTGTTAGGATATTGACAAACAAGTTTTACCTGGCACTCATTATTAATATTCGACTATTAATTAAACTTCCGCTCAATTGGATGCGTTTAGTTTGCATACACGTAGTATGTAAATAAACTGTATATTGCATCATATTGGTTTCCCTAAATATATCTTACCTTAGATATTGAGCCTTCTTGTTCAAGTTTTGTGCCACATAGTTTCCTCATATCCGAAACAGCCTTCTTCTGTTCTTCCGTAAATTCATCAGTTACTTTGATTTCAGCAGAAGCCTAGACAATTGCAAAGAAATTATAGTTATAATGCTCCTACGATGGTTCAGACATGGTTGCTTTCAGTAATGTCAGCCATCCAACAAAGCAAATACCAGTTACATGTTCTTCAAAAGCTGTAGTGTTGATGATGGATTTGCTACGTTTAATAGAACACGTATCTGGGGGTGTATTCAGATGTTAACACATCGATGCTGTAGTGGTACAGCTTTGCTTTTGGGACTATGTCTTTTAACCCAGGTGACCAGGTTTTGAACGTGATCAATAACTATTGGAGATAAATATTCTGAAGATAGATCATAAATAATGGATGAAAAAAACGTGGACTTTAGAGCATTGACACTGTTCGCCAACCATTTGTCCTAATACATTACAATTACAAATGCGACGATGCATGATCTATTGAACTATCTCTTTCTTTATTGCACTCCCTCTCTCTCTATTTCTATATTCTATATCTCTTTCTTTTTTCTCCGCTCGCTCTCTGTCTCTCTGTCTGTCTCTCTCTATCTCTTCACCTCTCTCTCCAACTCTATCTCCGTCTTTCTACATCTCCTTTTCTACCTCCCACGCCCTTTCTCTTTATTTCTATATCTCTTTCTATCTCTCTCTCTGTCTCTCTCTTATTCTCTCTCTACTATATTGTTCATGCTCTCCCTTTCACTATATCAATCTGTTTCCTTCCCTCTATTTATTTCTATCTATCTCATTCCCTCTTTCCATCTCTCTCTAAATCTCTCTACCCTATTCTCTTTCTCTTTTTATCTATATACATGCATCTCTATTTCTCTCTACCTTTTTCCTTTTTATCTATACACTTGCATCTCTATTTCTCTCTCCCATCAATTTCTCTCTCTCTCTCTCTCTCTCTCTCTCTCTCTCTCTCTCTCTCTCTCTCTCTCCCTCTCTCTCTCTCTATTTATATATATCTTGCTCCCTCGCTGTATGTCTATCAAAACCACCTCTCTTTCTTTCTTGATTATATCGTGACAATTTAACATACCTCCCCTGTGTCCACGTTTGATTCAAACGGTAGATCACCGACCAATGATACCTGTAAGAATATAATTTGATTAACTGCGTATTGCTCATGAATCAATGTTGATTATAAAGAAGGCAATTTAGAAACATGTTACAATCAATATATTTCGAAAAATCTTGAAGATCCGCAGAATTAACATTGTACAGAGTGTCGTCTGTCAATGGCAGCCCGACGGACGGATTAACAAACGACGCAGGAGTAATCCCGCCGAAGCACAAACTCAGAAAAGTCACAACATAAACTACCATGAAAGGAATGCATATAGGCAGACATATCTAAAGTTATCGAGGATGTCAGTTGTTATTTGCCATTTCAACAACTTAAGTATGATATAAAATTCATCAAATGTTTTTATAACGAACATAGAACATAGGTGAAAATGTGACGACTGAGGAGAATATTACATAAATGGGTAGAACACCTTCGTTTAATATTTAATCAGGATAATACATGAAGTCCTATTGGATAAGAACAGTGCTGTAAGACAACATAATAGATACCATAACATCAGAATTCCTCTTATAAGAAACATTTAGAAAACAACTTCCCGAACATTTTAATGTGCTTATGCGACAAAACTATATGGAAAACAAACTAAATATGCAAGGCTAAACAAAGCGAACTCACTAAAAATCAAATTACAACCAACACTTAATATGAATAGTATTTGTTCTTTAAGAAGAAGGTTGCAATTGTAATTGAATACATCAAAGAATAGTGTCATTACATATACTTTGAATATACTCAATCATATTTCACCTCATACATTATGGCGACCGGTTCATTATATGGAGATCCCTCATTCATAGAAAGGGTCATGTACCGACCCAACGGAACAGTAAAGAAATGAAGTTATTTATGTTAACTACTGTATATGTTAACACAACTGAGTCATACACACTGACACAACTTAAACGTTTCTAAGGTGTGAGAACTTGTGGCCAGAGTCGTTTGCCTATTACATGTATTATTCGTAAATCTGCATTTATCAAGTATGTATATCTAATGTGCAATCAAATATGTTTAAAGTAAAAAAAAAAAATATTGATGTAAAATAACATAAAGTTGAAAAAATGCTTGCTTTATAATGAATTTATAATAAATCATAACGCATTAAATCAAGATATAACGACTACTCCGATCAAGGTTAAGTCTGCCTTTAAAATGTCTTATAATCCCACTTTCGAATTAATCACATTTACATCAATTGCCTATATAATTTACCAAAAGAAATACGACCTTTACCAAGTGAACATGTGTCGCTGAATAACTGGTTATTTTTGAAATAATAAAGACAAAATTACTTTGAATTGTGTTAAATCAACTTCTGTCAAGAAATGACGGACCTGATTTTTACATGCACATAGAATTTACCAAAGAAATACGACTTTTTACCAAGTGAACATGTGTCGCTGAATAACTGGTTAACAGGTACGTCGATGATTAGTCAGAAACGCGCGAATTTATGCAGATTATTCAGCTTTGTCCCAAAGTCGTTTCAGCCAAAACCCCGAAATACCACGTTATAATGCGATTGTTTGAGGTTCAAAAGGTTCACATGAATAAATTAGATATCAGGCGTTAGTGCGAAGGTTTTGAGGTTTACCAGTTTGTCATGAGACTGATGATATAAAATGTCGACTTGTTGTTGTTTGGTTTGCCCTTCAGTTGTATTTTGATGTCCAGTCATATTTGCGGATTCCGGTTCTCCTTGATTGTGTTCATTTGCGTGAATATCCTGTTGAATATAAACTATATGTGACAAAAGAACTAGAAACAAGTCCTTTTGTCTAATGAGGTACATGCAGATAGGGATGAATTGGTTTGAGTTATTCAACTGTTGTAAGTAAATTCCCATTATTTGCTTAGCGAAGACTTCCTTACACGCACCAAGGCGTTTTTGGCTTTACATAATCGCTTCTACTTTGCTTTCGAAATAGAGTACACCGAACGATATTTCAAGTGTTAACTTTGATATAAATTCCATTAGCGATTTGCTTTGTTCAAGTATAATATAACATTAATCGCCCGTTTTCTATAAAACTTGGAAAAGCATGTTGCCGTCTGTTATCTCTATAAGTATAGGACAGTTTGTAATGTGCAACAATATTGTACATACCTGGGCTACTTGTAACACATTTTTATTTTATTGATGTGAGGTCAATAAAGTCGCACCACCACATTCAATACTCTAAATTGTTAACATACGATACTGGCGCCGAACCAAAATTACACGTTTTAAGACTTCATTTCATATTAAAAATCAGTGTTCAATTGAAATAGTTACCCCTGTTTGTAACTGAACAGAATAATGAGTTGGTTTAAGACGAAGATAATTATGCATTATAACATTAACTTCTTGATCATCCTAACATCTAAAGGATGCCTTTATTTTCCTATGTCAAACGTCAATTAACATAAATAATATGATTGTATGGTGATAACTATGAAAGCATATCGATATATTGATGCAATGTTTACAGCATTTGGAAATGAAGCTGAAACATGAGGTTTTACCTATTGACAGAATAATGTAACAAACTTTACTATACTTTTCCCAGTTTCCAATTATGCGAATTGTATGTAGTTTAGACTTAATGTATTTACTAACCAATTGCTCAATGTTAAGAAAAACATGCATGAAGAAACTGGCAATAAATAAATTAAGTAATTATTAATTACATCATTGAGCATATCCTGGCTGTTCTAACTGTTTACTAGCGTTTTAAAAAAATGCAAACATGTATTTATCAAAATTATGTTGTTATAATAGAATGCGTATTCCTCTCTATTGTGAGATACATTGGCATACGAATAAATGTACTTCAGTCGAAATAAAACATATACACTGTGTACAAATATGTACAACATGTTACAAATTCAAGGTGGTATTTCATAAAAATGTATTCTTGAAATAAATTTGATTTAAAACATGAATATTGATTGCTATAGGCTTTATTTACAAGTTGATAGCGCATGTATCAGAATGCCTGAAACAGAGATCAAGAAGAGATCCAGAAAAAGAAAAAAAGGCTGAAGAAGGACATCTTTTGCGTGTTAAGGAATAATAACGACAAAAGAGATAATACAAATCAGACAAAACTCTGTCTAAAACTAAACAGAAAAAATTAGTGAAAACTTTAAACACTATCCCTTGTGCGATAAATATGTAGCAGATGACATTTTCAAAACAGTTTGTCGCAATATGAACACTTTATATAATAAATAAATACGATCATGGAATAGGATTGAACATTTTGTTGTAAATGGAGAGTGCCTCAGTTAAAGCTTTTCGAAAGTCATATATCTGCTGCGGATGTGTCAAAATGGGTTTGCATGATTGAAAAGGTGATATAGTTCAAATAGGCCTACAGAGCATCACAATTGAAAGGCAAAAGTCACCATTTTAAGCAATTTCTTATTTTCTTTCTAGAATGTTTTAAGTCATCATTAGGAGAGGCATTGAGCATGAACAGAATAACCACTTAAATGTTATCAACTTTAAACGAAAAAAAGATTTAAGTTACCAAAATGCTTGACAACATTTACTTTTTCATATCTAAAGGACGAAAATCTAGATTAGGTTTAAATTGACTTTTATTGACATGTACTATATATACAGTTCATTTATCCTTGACCTGATAGATGACTTAATATAAGATACGTTACACAGGATAAGATCATATAATAAGGATACAAAAAGTCAACAAGCAGTTTTGTGAATATCATTATGTAATGGGGTTGTTACATAATATTATTAGATTCTTTAAAAGTGTTACTTTTATAAATACTATAACTACCAATTAAGTTATGCCAGTGTACAAATACGATATATTCAGTCACTGTGCATCGCATACACTTATACAAATAGAACGGTATGGCATAAAGCAATCATATACAATATGTTCAAAATACTTGTGGTACATCTAGATTATAGGCATGTTTTATTGAATGACTTGAATAGTTTAAAACAAATAGGAAAACAAACATAACACAAGATTGTGGTAACATCCTCATACTTTGTTATTAAACTTAACATACGTTACAAACATATGGCTACGTAGAAAATTCCATTTTGTAAATAAATACTTACATGATGCATTCACAATTGAATTATCGGTTCTTTATTATTTTGGAAGTTATATTTTATCCAATCAGTTTAAATCAAATTTAAAATTGTGTACTTATCGAAAAAGGTGAATTATATTTTCTCTAATAAAATGCATGTGTTGATATAAATTTGTTCTATTCTATGAATATGTTTTCTTTGTTATTAGTATTCAACTGTGGATTGGATACACGGTTAGATAGATTAACCACTCTTTATTACATATCAATAAAAGGCCAACCGGAAGAGTGATGTTTGAAAAAATTAAACATGCAAAATGAAATGTATATACATGTACGCAACAAGTAAGCAAATTATAATTTGAAATAACCCAAGGGATTAACAACCCAAAATCCCCTTTTTTATTGAGAAGACAGCGCAATTTAGTTGTTAGCATTTAAAAGTGTTCCCTACAACAATACTATACCTATAATAAGCATTTATTAATTTTGCTTACGCAGAAAGTAAAAAGTTTGATTTACTTCAGTATGCATCAGACTGATCGGGAGCAGACCGTAACGACGAAATATGTAATACCAAAACATATGTTGAATAACTAATGGGAGACGGAAGAACGAATCTGAGAGTCGTTTAAACAAAGAATACATGTTTTCCTGTAATGTTTTAGTAAGCATTGTAAAGCGAATTATCGTGCTCTTGATTCAATGCGAACGGGTCCTGAAACGTCTGCAATGGCAAATGTTGATGACGTGTAACAATTTGTTATTTACAACAGTATAGGTGCTGAACTCCAGATGGTGATCAACATTTTGAAATATTACAACTACTGCAAATAGTGCTTATTGTGAAAACTAAGTAAATAATAAATATTTCAAAACTATTTTGGAAGTAACTGTTGAAAACACAGTCAAATGAAAGTCATGAACATGTACAAAATTAGGCCTACTGGGTTATCTACCTAGTAAAAATGAAGCATACAAGATCAATATTTAGATGTTAATTGTACTCGAAAGTTAAATTATTACTTTAATTTTATCTCAGAATTAGGATTTTAATATTTCAAGACAAATTTTGAACAGTATTAAAGTTTTGACTATACTATATATTATCTGGAGTTCAGCACCTTTAATATCACATTAGCAAACTACATGTATAGTAAAATAGGCAATATTGCGTTTGAGTTTCATTCAGCATTTTATCAAAGTAAATTGCTTATAACCACACGTTTCGTACTTGAAGTATTCTGATACACCATCAAGTATCGATGTTGATCAGTCTTTCCGGTTGACTATTTTTAGATTTTCAAAAAAAAAAGTATTTTCTAGTTTATTTTACAGACACCTGCAAATACGATTTTACATTACAGACGCACCAATGTAATTTTGTCAATATTACATACCTCTCCTGTGTCAACGTTTGATTCAAACGGTAGATCACCGACCAATGATACCTGTAAGTATGTAATTGGATTAACTGATTATTGCACATGAATCAATGCTGATTATAACGTAGGCAATTTAGAAACATATTAAAGTCAATAGATTTCGAAAAATGTTGAAGATCCGCTGAATAAATATTATATACAGAGTGTCATCAGTCAATATGTCAGTCCGACGGACGGATAAACACACCCCGGAGAAGTAATCCCGCCGATCCTGACGGGTAACCCTGCTAAGGCAACATAACTTGATGGATTATATACAAATTGGAAAGCATTATCACAGATAAAGCCTATAAAACTATTTAGTCTAAATTGTTTATTGGAAGGCTAAACAAATATACGAGTTTGAAATAGAAAGCACAAACTCAGAAGGGTCACAACATAAATTACCATGAAATTAAATCTAATAGGCAGACAGAGCTAAAGTAATCGAGGGTGTCAGTGTCAGTAGTTATTTGCCATTTCAACAACTTCAGTATGATATAAAATTAAACAAACAGTTTCTATAACGAACATAGAAGAAGGTGAAAATGTGAAGACTGAGGAGAATATTACATAAATGGGTAGAACACCTTCGTGAAGTCTTTAATTGGATAATACATCAAGTCCTATTTGATAAGGACAGCGCTTTAATTAAGATAAAAGACAATGGGCGAGCTGCATGAATAGATAACATAAAATCAGAATTCCTTTTATAAGAAACATCTAGAAAACACTTCATAAACCCTTTTAATGTGCTTATTTGACAAAACAATATGGAAAACAAACTCAATATGCGAGGCCAACTAAAAATCAATCATAAAATGGTATTCGTCTTCGATCTTATAACATGTAATTCATTTTCTATTTTCACGTAGGAAATAGTATTTGGCTAATACCACCTACCACTTTCAATGAAAATAGAGTGTGGTGAGAGTAGTAACCTTGACATTGCAGCAATTAAATTATTACTGAACTTACAATTTAAATAAAACTGAAAGTTGAAGGGGACAATGGATTTAAATAAAGTACTCTGTGGTGAATTATTAATTCTTGCATTCCAGTTCTGTATATTATTATGACGCAATGTTGTTTAACATGACTCATAAAAGCAGTAACGTTACCAACACCCTGAGCTAAACAAACTGCATTAACAACTAATGATTACAACAATGAAACCCACGACACTTTATTTGGATACAATTCTTCATCATATTTTAGAATTTCGTACATGAATTTACAATATTTAATAGCTATTCTTTGTAAGCATTTAAATTTTTTCGGCACGCATAGTCACGGATATTGCTTAAACTTATTCCACTTGTTGCCATCAGTGAACTATTCAGAAAAATAGTGTTAGAAATTCCAAATATTGCCCTGTTGCCATGGAAACAGTGTGCAAAGTTGAGTTTTTGATGAAAAACGCAATATTTACCACTTGTTTAAAAAAAAATGCAGCCATCTCCAATTAAGTGAATAACATAAATAGATAGATGAACATTGGCTTAATCAAACGCAAGAAAAAAGCTACGGGGAACATATGATCGTTTTTGCATAAATAAGATTTTAAAATACCTCATCACCAAAAAATACAAATTACCTCCCTTAGTTATTTAGAAAAATAAAAAAACATGAATTACCTCCCTTGGAATTTTAGATTTTTGTTTTATTGGGATTTTGAGCCGTTTTAACATTATTTCAGTAATATCACAGCATCAATTCACTTGTTTGTGATCCCTGGGCAAACAAACCAGTACTATGCAAGGAAATGTACCTTGCCCAAGGGTACTCCACCATAATTGGTGCGGGGCACTTTTGGATCGAACCTGTGACTCTAGGTTCATAATCACTGACGCTGAACATTCGAACCTACATTAACATATAATTATCAGATGTATAACCAAGGACTTTCCTAATACCATTTGTCAAAATATGATCAAAGTCGTCTGCTGCATAATTGTCGTATGAGGGAAAGGGTTAAAACCTTCAATTTTTTTGCATACTTTTGCTGTACCTGTACCTGTTTTTATTGGCTAAAAACGAATGCTTTTTTTCCAATAGTATTTTATAAATAAGTTGTCTATATATGGGGTTGATGATAGACACTTTTTGAAAGTGTATTCGTGTTTTTTCTTAAATATATATTATACATTAATACAAATAATGATGAACATTACTTTCACGTATAAAATGCGTCACCCAACTTGACATGTAAAATAATATACTTCTTTATTTGAATCATAACAACTAATGATAACTTTGTTTGAAGATTACAATTTTCCATGTTTTATATCACTAACTTATCCTTCTATTTTGATTTTTAGCTCGTCTGATTTTTTTTTTATCACTAACTAATCGTTCTATTTTGAATTTTAGCTTGTCTGATTTTTTTGGGGAAAAAAGACGAGCTATTGTCGTCACTTGATCGTCGTAGTCGTAGTCGTCTTCGTCGTCGTCGTCGGCGGCGTTGGTTAAGTTTTGCGTTTAGGTCTAGGTCACTTACATGAAAACTATCAAACCTAACACTTTGAAACTTGGAAAACTTGTTCATCTAATACTCTTCTTCAAATTGTATGCTGAAGATGCTAAGTGTAGCCTTTTTTGGGGTAAAAAACATCATTTTTGATGTATTTTTGTCGATTTTGAGAGTTGGACATAGTTTGTTAAGTTTTACGTTTAGGTCACTTACATGAAAACTATCAAACCTAATTCTTTGAAACTTGTTCGTCTAAAACTTTCTTCACATTGTATGCTAAAGATGCTGAGTGTTGTCTGTTTTTTTATGTAAAAAACATAAATTTTGATGAATTTTGGTTGATTTTGAGAATTGGCGGTGTTGGTTATTTTTTGCGTTTAAGTCACTTACATGGAAACTATCAAACCTTGATGCCGAGGCCTGTTTTTTTTGGTAAAAAATATCAATTTTGATGTATTTGGGTTGATTTTGAGAATTGGACATAGTTGGTTAAATTTTGCATTTAGGTCACTTACATGGAAACTATCAAACCTATTACTTAAAAATTAGGAAAACTTGTGCATCTTATAACCTTCTTCACATTGAATGATAAAGAGGCTGAGCGGGCCTGTTTTGTAGGGTAACACACATATATTTTGATGTATTTTGGTTATTTATGAGAATTCAACATAGTTTCTTCACTTTTTCTTACATTGAATTCAAATTTTCCCCAAGTAATAAAAGCATGATGTATTTCAAACGTATTATGAATACCTTCAATCAGATGGTGTTTTTGGGGTCAAGGTCACTGTTACAAAAAATAGAGGCACTGTTCCCCATAGCTTTTTTTCATTTCTTGTGAGAAGAGATGTTGATCTTCATGCATTCATTGTTCATTTGTATTCATATGGCCGCATTAAATTGTTATAACCATTCAAAAAACGGCAAAAAAGTGTTCTTTTTTCACGTAAAAAACCCCCATTTGCATTGAAGGGTTTGGGACCACATTTAACAATTTGATAATCAATTGTTTTCTACTTAATTTCCTTCATCAAATGATGACTTTTGGTAGAAAATATGATCCATTTTGTTTAACCCACATGCTGGCAATATTTAAATAAGCATTAAACAATTATATATTTTTTTTTTAAATTTTAAAATGATACATTTTGTATCCATGGGTACTAATTTTAGAGGCACTGTTCCCCATAGCTTTTTTTCATTTCTTGTGAGAAGAGATGTTGACCTTCATGCATCCATTGTTCATTTGTATTCATATGAACGCATTAAATTGTTATGACCATTCAAAAAATGGCAAAAAAGTGTTCTTTTTCCCCGTAAAAAACACCATTTCAAAGAAGGGTTTGGGACCACATTTAACAATTTGATAATCAATTGTTTTCTAATTAATTTCTTTCATCAAATGATGATTTTTAGTAGAAAATATGATCCATTTTTTTTAACCCACATGCTGGCAATATTTAAATAAACATTAAACAATTGTTTTTTTTTTTTTTTTTAATTTTAAAATGATACATTTTGTATCCATGGTAACTAATTTTAGAGGCACTGTTCCCCATAGCTTTTTTTCATTTCTTGTGAGAAGAGATGTTGACCTTCATGCATCCATAGTTCATTTGTATTCACATGAACGCATTAAATTGTTATAACCATTCAAAAAATGGCAAAAAAGTGTTCTTTTTCCCCGTAAAAAACACCATTTCAAAGAAGGGTTTGGGACCACATTTAACAATTTGATAATCAATTGTTTTCTAATTAATTTCTTTCATCAAATGATGACTTTTGGTAGAAAATATGATCCATTTTTTTTAACCCACATGCTGGCAATATTTAAATAAACATTAAACAATTTTTTTTTTTTTTTTTTAAATTTTAAAATGATACATTTTGTATCCATGGTAACTAATTTTAGAGGCACTGTTCCCCATAGCTTTTTTTCATTTCTTGTGAGAAGAGATGTTGACCTTCATGCATCCATTGTTCATTTGTATTCATATGAACGCATTAAATTGTTATAACCATTCAAAAAATGGCAAAAAAGTGTTCTTTTTCCCCGTAAAAAACACCATTTGCAAAGAAGGGTTTGGGACCACATTTAACAATTTGATAATCAATTGTTTTCTACTTAATTTCCTTCATCAAATGATGACTTTTGGTAGAAAATATGAACTTTTGCATATATATCTTCATTTATGCTAAAAACTGATTGGAAAATTTAGTGGATTTCCCATTGAAATCAGTCCTATAAAAAACGAGAGCCGGTTGCTATGGCAACCAAAGTCTATAGCAAAGTTTTTTTTGCCATTTTCCATTTCTTTCATCAAGTTGAGAAAATGTGTGAAGTTTGAACAAAATCCGTGACCATGCGTGCCACACTCCCTATATGGGAGTGCAAATGCTTACAGAGAATGGCTATTAATAATCACACGTTTCGTACTTGAAGTTTTCTGGTTCAATATACTCAATTATAGATGTTGATCAGTATTTCCAGTTGACCGTCTTTAGATTTTCAGAAAAATGTATTTTCTAGTTTATTTTAAAGACAACTGTTAATACGATTTTACATTGCAGACGCACCAACAACAAATGTAATATACATACTTGCTCCTCTGTTGTCTCAGTTGAACAGGAGAAGTGACATTGCTCATCTTTGCTTCGACCTGATACCTCAATTATTTCCTCTGTGTTTTTCTATAACATTTAAATAAAAACTGTGGAATGTAATAAGATCCTGCTTTAACAATATAAGACTGACAATACGGCCACACATAATCGTCGATCTAGCCCGCAAATAGCGCCACCATTTAATCAAAAGGGCCAATACAGGATAAACTCCAATAGGTCACATCGCTGTACTTATCTTGTTGGGGATCTTGATTTTGTTACAACAACGTGACCGAGTACTTTGTTCAGATGAAAGCTACTTAAACTTGTCTATTTCAGATCCAAAAACACATCTTGAATATAATGTGTGTGTCTAAGTTGATGAAGTTATTAACATGTTAGCTTCCATCAATGTGTACACTTTCTTTCAGCTTTAAATACATATGTTGTATATCATGTAAACACAACTTAGCCTAATTTGTTCGTTCTTCACGTTTATATATTTTTTATTGTATTGTCCCCTAAAACTTTATTTAAATCAATTGTCAGTCAATGCAAAAGAAAAGTAATATTGCAAGGGCTGTGTAAAAGCTGAAAACCAATAAGAAACGAAACTATATTTCAGCATATTTAAAACGTCTGGAAAATGAAACACATGGTATATTATAACATGAAATATACATAATAAAGAAACACGTAAGGGGAAAATAATATTTACTTGAATAAATTATTGTTTAAATAGAAAGAAAAAACAGCTGGCATATGTGTTATGACTACACACGCTAGATTTTGTATTAATTCATACATGTCTATATGTTTTTACTTTTATTAGATTGAGTACGTACCTCTGGTGTGTTATATTCATCTATGTCCATATGTTCCCCAGTATCATCTGTGTTAGGCTGAAACATAGATTTGTATTTTGTTTCTACGATTATTGAGCACTTTGATAAGACATGCATGTCTATCTGTACACTTTTGATTATATATATACTCATTTGATCCTTAATCAACCAACTATTGTTCAATGCTGCTAATGCATACAATTATGTTTTTCTCTGGACAGAAAAAGTTCCAGGTATAGAATTAAATAGAGCAACAATGTGTTGTGTTCTGGAAACCTTGATACATATATGCTGTTATACCAAGTAAATCAAATGATTAATCCAATTAGTTTTTGGTTTAATGTATATCTTCGCAGAAAACATTGCTTTTTCTACAATGAGGTTTGTACTATTTACAAAAACATGTCATATCGAAAACGAAATCGGTAACGTCTGATAATAACAGGTTGATTCATTGAACCTATTACGGTATATAAATTGACTACACAAATGGTCACGTTCAGCAATTTCAGTAACACACATGACTGGATCGCTTGATTAATGTTCTTAGCTCTTTTTTAAGTGATCGAAGCCAATGTTAACTTAAATTACAATTTTGATCAATTCAATTGTAGTCTGTATTTAGTAAAATTAATCTAAAGTTTCAATTTCTGTTATTGGCGGTGCAAAACTCATCTTAAATTTGCTTTAGTTGAGCTGTCAAATGTCTCGTTTATCAAATAAACATAAATTTTGCCCTGGTTAAATCATTACACCTTACATTTATACGAATAACCATGTCTGTTTCCCCTACCTTTTGAGTGGTTGAACTATTATCATTGACATGGAGCGATTCACCAGTGCTGTCACGTTCTTTTGTTTTGACTTCTGCATCTCCAAAAAGCTTGTCGGTATGGGAAGATTTATCTTCAGTAGAATGACATGTATCGGGATCTATATGTAGATATTGCTTTACAGCGGGTTTGTCGAGCTTTACCGTGACCATTGTCAATGTCTTTAATACATCTCTATGGGGTTGTAACACTTTCAAACACTCATCATTTGCTGTCTATAAAATATACCATTTATCTGCTAATAATTGAGTAAGTGTACAACATAAAAACAGACTAGGCATATACATTATATTGGTCAGTGAAACGTTGAAAACTGCATTCATTCATAATTGATAATGGTGATTGATTGAGTAGAAAAAATGAAACCATTGTCATGCTTCTGTTAACTTTTCAGACACCATACAATCTGCAAATACATAAGAACATACTTGCTTATTTGTGAATTTATTTGCTACATGCATGCATGTGTCGCCTCTAAATAAGAAATAATTATCGCAAAAGTTAAAGTAAAATACACAATTCAACGGCATGTGAGAAAAAAAGGAACACTATACGGAGACTGAACACATGACATATCGTTCATCAAAAGCCAAATCACAAATAAATAAAGCAAATATGAAACACACCTTTAACAGATCCAGCATCGTTTTCACACAGGTTTCTTCGTCGATGTTACATTCTTCATAAGCATCTGTCCATTCATTATCATACAGCTCGGAATATTTCTCTGCAAGTTTTGTAGGTCGGTTCATGTCACTTAAATCAGTTATGTTCGGATTGTTACGCGTCAAGTGTGCCCCTGCTATCTTACTTAACCTGGTAAAATGAAAAATGACCTGGATATGCTAAGAAACATGCAACGAGTATATCGCGTCAGCGTATATACATTATATTACTATAGCTTAATATCTCATCAGCATCATTAAAAGTTTTGGTGAGAGAACGACAAAACTATAATAGTTTAATCATCATGCAAATATGAACTATGGGTTTCCAATGAGAATTTAGCGCAAAACTGTGGTACTGTATTTCTACGACATGTTTGTGAACATATATTTGTTTAACTTTATATTCGGCGACAGTTCTCTCATATATACTTTGGTTACAAAGACGAAACCAATTTTGCAAAAACAAGCTTAATTTTGATTGTAAAACGGTTTTAATGCAATTCAAACAATCATTATGTGTTCATTTTTGCGATTAGATATCTGCTACTTTTAAATTCCTTCATAGCTTTAGACAAATACTACTAGTTCTGATTAAATCAATATTATTTATCATTAGATTACCCTAAGAAGACTTAAAATAATAGGGGAACATAAAGATTGACGAAAATATGTTACTGAGCTTAGTCTTTATCAAATGACCGTTATATTGACTAGCGATTAAGTTTAAAATATGATCGAGATTTGTCGCCGAACAATGTTCAGATAAACTATCATAATGAAATGATGAGAATAATGGTATCTAATTCAGACCTCGTGACCTAGCTTTTGACTCCACGTGATCCAATATCGGACTGATATCTCGTGAAGCCAAATGTTTGAGGAACTGTCACGAAGATCAGGAGTGCACGGTTGCCTCTATGGTGTTCATACTGTTAATGTTGTCGGCGGACGACGGACACATGGTTGCAATAAAAGCTCACATTAAGCACTTCGTGATTAGGTGACCTAAATAATCCAGGTAGTAACGTTATAAAAGAAGTCAATAATTGGGAATTACCTTAGTGTCAATGAACTACACTTTTCTTCCAGTGTCACTATGTTTCTCTGTAATTGTTCGATACTATTGTCCTTACTTTGACTCTGTAATGTTTGTTGATGTATCTGGTATGACATTTCACGAACCGTACTATTTAAATGGTCTATGTTCGACGTATTCTGCTCTTCTGCTGTTACATAATAATTTACGTGTGTGTGTGCTTCATTCAATAAGAGTTTTAAGGCTCCAATCTCTTCCTTTTGTCTTTGATCTGACCTTAAATTATACCATTAGCAACCCCGATATCATTCAAACAGCTACGAGAAACATATGTCATAAACTATGCACAGTTTACGAATACAAATACATCAACATGTCATGCAATTAGATGTGTTGTACAATACATTAAATGTAATAGGAATTGCATGTATGTATCTAAATGACCTACTTAGAGAGTTGTTCTTTAATATCATTTACAAAAACGAAGAGTTTTATACAATATGGATACTGCAATATGTGTTCCCTTTTTAAACTAAATGTCTTTACAAGTTTTCGAAAGTTGTACATTAAATTGTTTTGGCATCTGTCTATGTAATTTCTAGGTATTTTGTATAATAACTCTTCCGTCCTGTAGTTGTGATACGATTGTATATATCCCATTGTGCTGTCAAACAAACGATTAAGAACAAATTAGATTCCACGTATGTTCATACTTATCGTGTTCTATAACGTTCTTGCAACTAAATTGTAATATGTCGCTTACTTTAGGATGATAATTAAGCTCGGCTAGCAACCTATAAAAGAATCGTTATTTCCTATATGTACATAAAACTAAAACTTTGTAAGTTAAAGTAATAGCCTCGAACTTGATCGGTCTGCTAAAGTGTGCATATTTTAAGTTGTTTCGTAATTCATGATCATGTGGTTTAGTCTCCTTTATAACATTGATGTATACTATTGATGAACATACATTTGCAAACCCATGTGCTTGTCAACTAGTTCAACATTCGCTTTCTTTTGATCGTTTAGCGTTTTGACTGTCTCTTTGTTTTGTTTCGTTTCCTGTTGAAGTTCTGTTTTCAGTTTGTCAATTTCGCTTTTCAAAGTATCAATGTCAGTATCTTTTAATTTCTTCCGGGTTTGGTTATAATCTTCTTTTGATTTCAACTGTTGTACTTCCTGTCTGAAAACCCCCCAAATTGAAATACATACAATAACAAGTGTATTCTAGAATAGTGGGTGATCCAGAATGTTGGCATAAATCAACATGTAGGTAGATAGATACATGTACATGTAATATTTCGGGGATATAGGCTAGCACAAGTATATTTAACACAAGTGCGTTTTGTTTAATGATATTTATTGTTATATACTAATGTATAATCCTAAATAAATGTATTCGATTCGGTACGTGAGCGATCAGCCGTAAATATTTTTTTAAAAAGGTTCCACAGTAATGTCATTAATAACTTTATGATATTATCGCAAAAATACAATGTTTTTTACTGAAGAATGCTACACACAAACCTGCGCACGGGTAAAACGTAACAGATATAATTAGTATAGATCCTCGCAAGAATCAAACAAATTAACAATTCAAAATTAGATGTAAAATAGATAATCTCCTATTTGAATGACTTCAATGTTAGCTTTTAATTTTTAAACATAGATAATGGAGTGACAATTTACAATAATTAGTGAACAAACTTTTTTGGCCATTTATCATCAAATTAAAATTGGTTCTTCGTTTCATAGTAGTATGGCCATTATTTCAAATACAAATAACATAATTCGAGTGGGGCTAGAACTGTCCTATAAACTTTTTTTAAATAAGGGTTATTGAAATAAGACTTTTCTTCGTCCTTTTCGAAGACTTTAGGGCAATAATAATGAATGTATCTGTTTAGTGTTTAAGCATATTTGTTAAAGAAAGTCATGTAATCAACAATAACATTTACAACTTACTTTGTTGTATCCAGTTCTTGCAGTAGTCGATTAAAATACCAGGAAATAACTGATACAATGTCATTTTTATTATCAACTTTCGCCTCAGGGTTTACGGAGAAATCTCTATAATAGAAGAACACTTAGAGAAAGTAAGACACTATTGCACCAAGTTAGGTTTCTAATTGGTAATTTTGAAAAAAATAAATATTTCGAAACTACAGAAGAATACTAAGTTAAAGTGTACACACTCTGGAAAAAACTTACAGTATGTGTTTACGATAACAAGTTGATAGAAATATCTCGAATCGATATGGTAACTGACAAAACAGGAAATGAAATGGAGATCAGAATGACAAACCAAGTTTTGAAATTTTTATCTGGTATTTCTTGCAATTCGATTAAATGGGCAATTTCCAGTTGTAGCTTTTCGTCATGGTCTTGATTGCACATGAGCTTTCCAACACTGTAGGTTTGCAAGCAAAGTAGCAAGAAAACATATTTCCATGATTAAAATATTACAGATGAGATTGTTTGACATCCAGTTAATTAGAGCTCATTTCCAATAAAACCGAAAGTTCAAATAATCCCTATTGATTGCATAAAGATCGAGTTTCAATATGCATGTAAAAACAAAACAGTTACATCGCATAATACAGCGGCACGATGGCTCCGGTATTTGTATTTGTTGAGAAAAATACCGTTTATTGACATCTTACCTTCGTTTGTTACAATGGACAAGTTATCATACCTATTGTAATACTTTTGCATTGTAGCAAAATGAAGTGAACAGATAATATTTGTCTTTTACATGTCTTAACAAAGAAACCATGGACACATTAGGGGTGTTGTGTAGGGTCGTAGAGAATGGATAGTTAACGAAAATAACATGAGCATTATCTGTTTCCTCGATGCAGAACAGCTAGCAACTGAACCTTTTTTGATATTTGTATATTAAAGTTGTTCCATTTAACGATATTTGCTATGTTGTCTTTATACCTACTGTTCGGAAGATATACCAAACTTATCTGGTGACCAATTCAGGTGAGGGCATTGTTAGATCGCCTCATCTTGACTGACTGTATACTTATACTAACAAATGGTCAATCTTCCACAGTTACAATTACAGTGTTTGGTAAAGTTTTAATATATTGTAAAGATACATAACTAAGAGTCAATAGAGTGTACATTATCATATAGTTGATATCAGTCGACTTTCAATAAATGCAGTATGGCGCTTAATAATGCCCGTCTATTTTTAAAACAATTTTACATAAAGTATCATCTAGATTACATTAACAGGACCATTCCAAACTGTTAAACATCGATCATATGTTCTCATATACCGGGATAATTAACGAAACTGCGTGCAAATAAATACATATAAACATTAAATGTATAAAAGTCCGTTTATATTAGCCTAATTGTAAATATATATACCTTGATGTCGTGTCTCTTCGACCGCATTTTCTAGTAAAGTCTTGTAGGTCCTTGTGCATTATTTCCAAGCTTTGGTTGTGTTTCTTTCTCTGACCGAGGTCATGATTTAGTACGCTATATAAAGCAACACACAGAAACAAATGTTGTAGAGATATTTTCAATTATATTCACTTAAATGTGTACCTTTATGTTTCTTTTCCAAGATGGATATAATGCAGTAGTTTGAGCGATATTTGTTAAATCAGAGGGTCCCGTATGGCCAACTATTGACAGTCAAATTAAATATGCAATTGACTGCCTTCTGTGTCTCAGTAGGTTTCCATATGTATCTGTTTCGGTGTCATGGTGCATTAATACAATTATTCCAGCATGGGGATGGAACCAATGAAAAATCACTGGAATACTTTGCTTACTGAGTGAATACCGAACTGAAAACTCTTCTTTCAACACTTATCAACCAGCCTTGACTCAACCTGTTGATTCATACAAGCACGTTGATCAGGATCTTTTTTAATCGTACAATATTCAATCAGTATTTTAAGAGATCTTGCACAAAAGTTTTGATCTGTAATGTGCCAATTTTAAATCAGGTCGAAATTGTCACTATTTCTATGGTACATTGAACATATAATTATGCTGTCAAGCTACATTTTCGAGTTTGCATATTGACATTACCTCACGGCTTTTTCGTGTTCCTGGAATAGACACTTCAGTTGTACGATCAAAGTAGGGTCGTTCGTTGAATTGGTTTGTAATGCACCAGGTTCTGTGCTAAAATACAGGACAAGGCAAGACAGATTTGCGTTGACAAAGTTTATCGAGTTTCGAGTCATATAATATGATAAAGCAATAATTTACGTAGCATTATACATTTCATGTAAAAAATGAACATACATTTTACTGAAGAAAGATGTAATTTGTAAAACAATAACAATATATAAGTATTGGTATGATAAACCTTACCATTTTGCCGAATTGTAAATATAACTATTTTTTGTTTGAATGCATACACAATATGTAATACAGAAATAGGGTTTTATTGCGACGTTAATTGATTGCTTGTGATTGTGGTGTCATCGGCTTAGATCATCCATTCTTGTAATAAGTACATTGCCACTAATGTTTTAATGAACCGTTTTGAAGCATGAGTGATTCGTGAATAGTGAACAGTGAACACGAAGCCTTGACTGTATATTAATTGTCCGCATACATGTATATATGTAACAGACAAACTGTGTAATAAGTCATTTAACAACATTTCTGAAAAGAAAGTGAAATTCGTGAAATGACCAATTCACTTAGGGATATCATGAAAAACCTAAATAGGTAATTGAACAAAGAACTTAGATATTACACGAAATATTCATAACGTTGTACATTTGTAGCCTAATACTATCAGGAACAAATTTCAAAATTACGCAGCTTCTCTGGACATGAAAGTCCAAGTTACACAATAGGTAACATTTATATAGAAACATATATCTGTGTGTCACTGTAACTAACTGGTCAGTGGAATTTACTGAATTATATTAAATATTGTACATACTTTACTTTATTGAATATTTCAACCATTTACATTATATTGAATATTGTAATTATGTTAAACAATATCACTTACCCGTCTTGGTTTGTAGGTACAACTGTGTCCCCTCGTTGATGTTTTACAAACTCCTGTATCGCTTCAACCATTAACTTGTATGCGTCTCTCTCCTTCCAAACTGATGCCAAATCACTACAATATAAATGGCATGGTCTGTTGTAAAATTTTAAAACAATTGTGTGTTATCATTACTAATCTACTGATAACATTAAATAATGGAATGGTGTTCGGACAATGGGGAAGGCATTGTTTTATTATCGGCCTAGATGATGTTAGTTAGCCATGAATGAAGTCTAAACGCAATATATTTGATAATGGCGATTAATCGTCCTCTCACCTGCAGATTTACGTAAATCTTAAATGTCAACATTATAATAGTATTTCTGTCTCAAACATATGCAGACATTAAAAAATAAACAGATATAATAGCTGCACCATACAAACACATTCAATACACATAAGTACGCGGAATCAATTTCCAGTTAGATGATTGATTGATTGATTGGGTTATAACGTCGTTTGCAACCTTTTGGTTGGAAAACCTTTCAAGTTGCAACGTGAAAATAAAGGATCAAGTCCACGTCCTTTACGGTGGCCATTTTACCTATCCATCTGTTTCATGACTGTCTCACACCTGTACACACACAACAGTCTTTACAAGCATTAGACAGCATGCACACATAGACTATTAGTTGAAGACAAAACGTGTGTGTCTTACTTATTAAAGATGCTAGATTAAGTCAATATCGATAATAACAATACTCGTTAGAGGATTTTAGAAGGTTTATCACTTCAGACAAATTTACCATTGACCTAGATCAAAGCGCGAACTCTATAGTTTTACGAGTGTAACTACGTTTCCTGATGCGTGGTATCATGATCGTCACACATGACGTAATCACTAGAACGGCGGGTATACAAAATAAATCATAATCAGCATACATGTAGTGCTGATTGAATGACATTTAAAGCAAATTTTATAATATTTTAACTAACTTTAATACCAGTGGACCGAGTGCTGAGGTATAATGTATGGGGATTGTTAGATTGGGCAAAGCACGTATACGTGATATTCATAGTCTGACTATTTACAAAAGTTACATAATATCTTAAATTGAACATTTAACTGCAATTATCTTGATAGTTGGCATTGTTGTTACTTCTCTGTTCTTCAGAATTGTCAAAAGTTTGTAACTAGAACATGTATATTAAATGAGATTAGAACTCGAACTACACTATCATGTTTTGAAGAAAGTAGATCTCCCAACATACACAACCTTCAGAAGTTGGCAACTATGTATTTCGAGTGGTATATCCTCAAACTGGCCAAATAATACGACATGGTATTGCTGATCTAGAACGGCCAATGTTAAAACTACCGATCAGTTTCACACCTGCAATCGTACCTAGACCAATACCAGTATACATGTACGTAGGTTTCTGTATTTCTCATTTGGGAGTGTTAATGTACACCGATGAATGTTGTTTTTTCTTAAACTTTGAAACCTATAATCGTATATACATATATACAAGTAAACGTACTTTTCGTTACTTCTCGTTTCGGTTCCTTTCGTTTCGTCTTCTTGTTGCATATTTTCTTCTCCCTTGATTTCGCAATCAACATTCTTTACAGAACCTATAATCGATCCTTTCTTTTCACTGAAAATCAACGTTGCTCTTTGAAAGGTTTTCAACCCAATATTTCTATTTTGTAAAACTTGTAAATCTGAGAGTTGCTCCATGATAATGTTTGCATAGCCTCCGAAATTATGATATTTCAATTATGAGAAGTGCTGTTCAAAAACATATACATATTCTTTATAACTTCGCCACAAACAAACCTGTATTATCTTACGATCATTATTTATCTTATATATACATGTATGACAACGTTTTGAATAATCACAAAATAATTCTGTGAGAAAGCTAATGTGGTAAGTACTGTAGAGCGGGTTACAATTGTACCGTCATTTGACGTTCCCGTTTGAGGTTAAAAAGCCTCAAATAAATATCTTAATAGCAGTTTAATCTATTGCAACGTCTAACCTCAATTATAATTAATGTTAAGTGGGAGTTCAGACTATGTGCAAGTCTTTGCAACTACAATATCCACTTTTAACAAAACAACTCTGACAACATATAAAACCTTCATTTGGTTTTGAAGTAAACATCTAGTTCTTTGGAGTGATATATCTACAAACTGGCTTTATTATGTCAATCTGGACCTTCCTTTTTTCAAGGTTTTTATAAATGTTAATTTCCAACCTCTGGAGATTGAGCATTCCATAAATCATTTTTCATAATAATGTTAATAACACAAGAATTACTATTAGTATATATTTTCATATTATTGAGACATCAAAACAATAGAATCTGAACAATTTTGTTTCTTTATTAGCCTACACATAATCTCAACACTTGAAGCGGCAACGTGTAACAGGTCAAAACAACAACAACAAAGAAACCGGTGATCTAAATATAGAATATACTACTTGAAGAAACTATTGTATATTTCAGCGAATATTTACTTCCAAACATACACGGAAATTCGCTATGCATTTTACCACCAAGTAAAGGTGACAAATGTCGTGTTTCCAAAGGTTTATAACATAATATGATTATATGGAATTCTCTCTCTCTCTCTCTCTCTCTCTCTCTCTCTCTCTCTCTCTCTCTCTCTCTCACTCTCTCTCTCTCTCTATCTCTCTCTTTCTCTCTCTCTCTCTCTCTCACTCTCTCTCTCTCTCTATCTCTCTCTTTCTCTCTCTCTCACACACTCTCTCTCTCTCTCTCTCTTTCTCTATCTATCTCTCTCTCATTCGCGCTCTCTATCCCTCTCTAATTCACCCACCTCTCTGTCTCTTTCTCTCTCTCTCTCTCTCTCTCTGTCTCTCTCTCTCTGTCTGTCTGTCTCTCTCTCTCTCTCTCTATCTCTCTCTGTCTCTCTCTCTCTCTCTTGCTCTCTCCCCTTCAACCTCTTTCACGTGAAATTATATGTATTTGATTATTTGGAACATCATGTTGTTAGTTCATATCTCATTTTGAGACTTAGAAAAGAATAAAAGATTGAACCGAACTGATAACGACATAGTATTGCTGATTTAGAACGGCAAATGTTGGAACTACCTATCAGTTTCACACCTGCAATCATACCCAAATCCATACCAGTATATATGTACGTACGTTTCTGTACTTTTCGTTTGGAAGTGGTAATGTACACCAGCGAATGTTGTTTTTTCTTACAGTTTGACACCTATGATTATACCTACATATGTAAAAGCATACGTACGTTTAGTTATTTTTGTTTCGGCTCTTCTCGTTTCGTCTTTATATTGCATATATTCCACTCCCTTGATTTTGTCATCTATATTTTCGATAGGAATTGATTTTTTTTATTTTCAATGAAAATCAACCATGCAACTTGAGGGTTTTTCCAACCAAAGTTTCCATTTTGTGAATCTTGTAAACCTTAGATTCGATACATAAGGAATTTAGCATAGCCTCAGAAATTAAGTTATTTCAATAAATAGAAATGTTGATCGAAAGTATTAAGATGTTTCTGAAAAGTTCGACATAAATCGAACTAATAGAAAATAAACTCTATTAAAGTTTCGTGTCTATTAAACAAAGAACAACTTCAGATGATTTTGAAGTTGGCAACTAGTTCTTTTTAGTGATATTCCCTGAACCTGGCTGTTGATTACAACATGACATTGTTGATCTACACAGGCGAATACTGTATTCGATTTACTTAACAGTTTGACTCCTATAATCGTACCGAAATTGATACAAATATACGTACGTTTCAGTACTTTTACTTTCGCCATCTAGTTGCGTATGTGCGTCATCCTTGGTTGTTCCATCTCCATCCTTGATAGGACATGTAGTTCCTCCTTTATTTTCACTGAAAACAAACTTTGTATCTTTAAAGGTTTTCTAAAGATCATTTTCATTTTGTAATTCGCATTCCATCTAGAATGGAGGTTTGCCCTATCGGGATGGTAATATAAGCTTCTGACATGATGCCATACCACACAATATATCTTGTATTGTTTCATGAATAGGAGACATTGAAAACATCTGATTTACTTTTAATCATAAGTAATTGTTTTATGAGATTGGGCAGAGCACGTATATGTGATATTCAAAGTCTGATCATTTACAAAAGATACATAATATATAAAATTGAACATTTAACTACACTTATCCTGATAGTTGAAATTATTGTTACTTCTTTGTTCTTCAGAATTTTCAATAGTTTGAGAACAAAAATTACATGTAACTAGAACATGTATGTTAAACGAGATTTAAACCCGAACTACATTATAATGTTTTGAAGAAAGTAGATCTCCCAACATACACAACCTCCAGAAGTTGGTACCTATGTATTTCGAGTGATATATCCTCAAACTGGCCAAATAATAAAACATGGTATTGCTGATCTAGAACGGTCAATGTTGAAACTACCTATCAGTTACACACCTGCAATCGTATCTAGATCAATACCAGTATACATGTACGTACGTTTCTGTATTTCTCGTTTGGGAGTGTTAATGTACACCGGTGAATGTTGTTTTTTCTTACACTTTGAAACCTATAATCGTATATACATGTATACAAGTAAACGTACGTTTCGTTACTTCTCGTTTCGGTTCCTTTCGTTACGTCTTCGTGTTGCATATTTTCTTCTCCCTTGATTTCGCAATCAACATTCTTTACAGAACCTATCATCGATCCTTTCTTTTTACTGAAAATCAACGTTGCTCTTTGAAAGGTTTTCCACCCAATATTTCTATTTTGTGAAACTTGTAAATTTGAGAGTTGCTCCATGATAATGTTTGCATAGCCTTCGAAATTATGATATTTCAATTATGAGAAGTGCTGTTCAAAAACATATACATATTCTTTATAACTTCGCCACAAACAAACCTGTATTATCTTACGATCATTATTTATCTTATATATACATGTATGACAACTTTTTGAATAATCACACAATAATTCTGTGAGAAAACGAATGTCGTATGTACTGTAGGGCGGGTTACAATTGTACCGTCATTTGACGTTCCCGTTTGAGGTTAAAAAGCCTCAAATAAATAACTCAATAGCAGTTTAATCTATTGCAACGTCTAACTTCAATTATAATTAATGTTAAGTGGGAGTTCAGAATATGTGCTAGTCTTTGCAACTACAATATCCACTTTTAACAAAACAAGTCTTACAACATATAAAACCTTCATTTGATTTTGAAGTAAACATCTAGTTCTTTGGAGTGATATATCTACAAACTGGCTTTATTATGTCAATCTGGACCTTCCTTTTTTTGTTGATCTACACAGGCGAATATTCGATTTACTTAACAGTTTGACTCCTATAATCGTACTGAAATTTATACAAGTATACGTACGTTTCAGTACTTTTCCTTTCGCCATCAAGTTGCGTATGTGCGTCATCCCTGGTTGTTCCATCTCCATCCTTGATATGACCTGTAGTTCCTCCTTTATTTTCACTAAAAACAAACTTTGTAACTTGAAAGGTTTTCAAAAGATACATTTCATTTTGTAATTCGCATTCCATCTAGAATGGAGGTTTGCCCTATCGGGATGGTAATATAACCGTGTAAAATGATTCCATAGCACACAATATATCTTGTATTGTTTCATGAATAGGAAACATTGAACACTTCTCATTTACTTTTAATTATAAGTAATTGTTTTATGAGATTAGGCACGTATATGTGATATTCAAAGTCTGATCATTTACAAAAGATACATAATATCTAAAATTGAACATTTAACTGCAATTATCTTGACAGTTGACATCATTGTTACTTCTTTGTTCTTCAGAATTTTCAAAAGTTTGAGGACAAAAATTACATGTAACTAGAACATGTATGTTAAATGAGATTTAAACTCGATCTACATTGTAATGTTTTGAAGAAAGTAGATCTCCCAACATAGACAACCTCTAGAAGTTGGCAAATATGTTTTTCGAGTGGTATATCCTCAAACTGGCCAAATAATACAACATGGTATTTTTAATCTAGAACAGCCAATGTTGAAACTACCTATCAGTTACACACCTGCAATCGTGCCGAGATCTATACCAGTATACATGTACGTACGTTTCTCTATTTCTCGTTTGGGAGTATTAATGTACACCTAGGAATGTTGTTTTTCCTTACACTATGACACCTATAATCGTATATACATATATACAAGTAAACATACGTTTCGTTACTTCTCGTTTCGGTTCCTTTCGTTTCGTCTTCTTGTTGCATATTTTCTTCTCCCTTGATTTCGCAATCAACATTCTTAACAGAACCTATAATCGATCCTTTCTTTTCACTGAAAATCAATGTTGCTCTTTGAAACGTTTTCCACCCAATATTTCTATTTTGTGAAACTTGTAAATCTGAGAGTTGCTCCATGATAATGTTTGCATAGCCTCCGAAATTATGATATTTCAATTATCAGAAGTATTATCTTACGATCATTATTTATCTTATATATATATGTATGACAACTTTTTGAATAATCACACAATAATTCTGTGAGAAAGCTAATGTGGTAAGTACTGTAGAGCGGGTTACAATTGTAACCTCATTTGACGTTCCCGTTTGAGGTTAAAAAGCCTCAAATAAATATCTTAATAGCAGTTTAATCTATTGCAACGTCTAACTTCCATTATAATTAATGTTAAGTGGGAGTTCAGACTATGTGCAAGTCTTTGCAACTACAATATCCACTTTTAACAAAACAAGTCTTACAACATATAAAACCTTCATTTGGTTTTGAAGTAAACATCTAGTTCTTTGGAGTGATATATCTACAAACTGGCTTCATTATGTCAACCTGGACCTTCCTTTTTTTCAAGCTTTTTATAAATGTTAATTTCCAATCTCTGGAGATTGAACATTCCATAAGTCATTTTTCATAATAATGTTAATAACACAAGAATTACTATTAGTATATATTTTCATATTATTGAGACATCAAAACAATTGAATCTGAACACTTTTTATTCTTTATTAGCCTACGCATAATCTCAACACTTGAAGCGGCAACGTGTAACAGGTCCAAACAACAACAACAAAGAAACCGATGATCTAAATATAGAATATACTACTTGAAGAAACTATTGTATATTTCAGCGAATATTTACTACCAAACATGCAGGGAAATTCGCTATGCATTTTACCACCAAGTAAAGGTGACAAATGTCGTGTTTCCAAAGGTTTATAACATAATATGATTATATGGAATTCTCTCTCTCTCTCTCTCTCTCTCTCTCTCTCTCTCTCTCTCTCTCCCTCTCCCTCTCTCTCTCTTCCTCTCTCTCTTTCTCTCTCCCTCTCTCTCTTCTCTCTCTCTCTCTCTCTCTCTCTCTCTCTCTCTCTCTCTCTCTCTATCTATCTATCTATCTCTCTCATTCGCGCTCTCTCTCCCTCTCTAATTCACCTCTCTCTCTCTCTCTCTCTCTCTCTCTCTCTCTCTCTCTCTCTCTCTCTCTCTCTCTCTCTGTCTCCTACATCCTCTTTCACGTGAAATTATATGTATTTGATTATTTGGAACATTATGTTGTTAGTTCATATCTCACTTTGAGACTTAGAAAAGAATAAAAGATTGAACCGAACTGATAACAACATAGTATTGCTGATTTAGAACGGCAAATGTTGGATCTACCTATCAGTTTCACACCTGCAATCATACCCAAATCCATACCAGTATATATGTACGTACGTTTCTGTACTTTTCGTTTGGAAGTGTTAATGTACACCGGCGAATGATGTTTGTTCTTACAGTTTGACACCTATGATTATACCTACATATGTAAAAGCATACGTACGTTTAGTTATTTTTTGTTTCGGCTCTTCTCGTTTCGTCTTTATATTGCATATATTCTACTCCCTTGATTTTGTCATCTACATTTTCGATAGGAATTGATTTTTTTATTTCCAATGAAAATCAACCTTGCAACTTGAAGGTTTTTCCAACCAAAGTTTCCATTTTGTGAATCTTGTAAACCTTAGATTCGATACATAAGGAATTTAGCATAGCCTCAGAAATTAAGTTATTTCAATAAATAGAAATGTTGATCGAAAGTATTAAGATGTTTCTGAAAAGTTCGACATAAATCGAACTAATAGAAAATAAACTCTATTAAAGTTTCGTGTCTATTAAACAAAGAACAACTTCAGATGATTTTGAAGTTGGCAACTAGTTCTTTTTAGTGATATTCCCTGAACCTGGCTGTTGATTACAACATGACATTGTTGATCTACACAGGCGAATACTGTATTCGATTTACTTAACAGTTTGACTCCTATAATCGTACCGAAATTGATACAAATATACGTACGTTTCAGTACTTTTACTTTCGCCATCTAGTTGCGTATGTGCGTCATCCTTGGTTGTTCCATCTCCATCCTTGATAGGACATGTAGTTCCTCCTTTATTTTCACTGAAAACAAACTTTGTATCTTTAAAGGTTTTCTAAAGATCATTTTCATTTTGTAATTCGCATTCCATCTAGAATGGAGGTTTGCCCTATCGGGATGGTAATATAAGCTTCTGACACGATGCCATACCACACAATATATCTTGTATTGTTTCATGAATAGGAGACATTGAAAACATCTGATTTACTTTTAATCATAAGTAATTGTTTTATGAGATTGGGCAGAGCACGTATATGTGATATTCAAAGTCTGATCATTTACAAAAGATACATAATATATAAAATTGAACATTTAACTGCACTTATCTTGATAGTTGAAATTATTGTTACTTCTTTGTTCTTCAGAATTTTCAAAAGTTTGAGAACAAAAATTAAATGTAACTAGAACATGTATGTTAAACGAGATTTAAATCCGAACTACATTATAATGTTTTGAAGAAAGTAGATCTCCCAACATACACAACCTCCAGAAGTTGGTACCTATGTATTTCGAGTGATATATCCTCAAACTGGCCAAATAATAAAACATGGTATTGCTGATCTAGAACGGTCAATGTTGAAACTACCTATCAGTTACACACCTGCAATCGTACCTAGATCAATACCAGTATACATGTACGTACGTTTCTGTATTTCTCGTTTGGGAGTGTTAATGTACACCGGTGAATGTTGTTTTTTCTTACACTTTGAAACCTATAATCGTATATACATGTATACAAGTAAACGTACGTTTCGTTACTTCTCGTTTCGGTTCCTTTCGTTACGTCTTCGTGTTGCATATTTTCTTCTCCTTGATTTCGCAATCAACATTCTTTACAGAACCTATAATCGATCCTTTCTTTTCACTGAAAATCAACGTTGCTCTTTGAAAGGTTTTCCACCCAATATTTCTATTTTGTGAAACTTGTAAATCTGAGAGTTGCTCCATGATAATGTTTGCATAGCCTTCGAAATTATGATATTTCAATTATGATAAGTGCTGTTCAAAAACATATACATATTCTTTATAACTTCACCACAAACAAACCTGTATTATCTTACGATCATTATTTATCTTATATATACATGTATGACAACTTTTTGAATAATCACACAATAATTCTGTGAGAAAACGAATGTCGTATGTACTGTAGGGCGGGTTACAATTGTACCGTCATTTGACGTTCCCGTTTGAGGTTAAAAAGCCTCAAATAAATAACTCAATAGCAGTTTAATCTATTGCAACGTCTAACTTCAATTATAATTAATGTTAAGTGGGAGTTCAGAATATGTGCTAGTCTTTGCAACTACAATATCCACTTTTAACAAAACAAGTCTTACAACATATAAAACCTTCATTTGATTTTGAAGTAAACATCTAGTTCTTTGGAGTGATATATCTACAAACTGGCTTTATTATGTCAATCTGGACCTTCCTTTTTTGGTTGATCTACACAGGCGAATATTCGATTTACTTAACAGTTTGACTCCTATAATCGTACTGAAATCTATACAAGTATACGTACGTTTCAGTACTTTTCCTTTCGCCATCAAGTTGCGTATGTGCGTCATCCCTGGTTGTTCCATCTCCATCCTTGATATGACCTGTAGTTTCTCCTTTATTTTCACTAAAAACAAACTTTGTAACTTGAAAGGTTTTCAAAAGATACATTTCATTTTGTAATTCGCATTCCATCTAGAATGGAGGTTTGCCCTATCGGGATGGTAATATAACCTTGTAAAATGATTCCATAGCACACAATATATCTTGTATTGTTTCATGAATAGGAGACATTGAACACTTCTCATTTACTTTTAATTATAAGTAATTGTTTTATGAGATTAGGCACGTATATGTGATATTCAAAGTCTGAACATTTACAAAAGATACATAATATCTAAAATTGAACATTTAACTGCAATTATCTTGACAGTTGACATCATTGTTACCTCTTTGTTCTTCAGAATTTTCAAAAGTTTGAGGACAAAAATTACATGTAACTAGAACATGTATGTTAAATGAGATTTAAACTCGATCTACATTGTAATGTTTTGAAGAAAGTAGATCTCCCAACATAGACAACCTCTAGAAGTTGGCAAATATGTTTTTCGAGTGGTATATCCTCAAACTGGCCAAATAATACAACATGGTATTTTTAATCTAGAACAGCCAATGTTGAAACTACCTATCAGTTACACACCTGCAATCGTGCCTAGATCAATACCAGTATACATGTACGTACGTTTCTCTATTTCTCGTTTGGGAGTATTAATGTACACCTAGGAATGTTGTTTTTCCTTACACTATGACACCTATAATCGTATATACATATATACAAGTAAACATACGTTTCGTTACTTCTCGTTTCGGTTCCTTTCGTTTCGTCTTCTTGTTGCATATTTTCTGCTCCCATGAGTTCGCAATCAACATTCTTTACAGAACCTATAATCGATCCTTTCTTTTCACTGAAAATCAACGTTGCTCTTTGAAACGTTTTCCACCCAATATTTCTATTTTGTGAAACTTGTAAATCTGAGAGTTGCTCCATGATAATGTTTGCATAGCCTCCGAAATTATGATATTTCAATTATCAGAAGTGCTGTTCAAAAACATATATATATTCTTTATAACTTCGCCCAAAACAAACCTGTATTATCTTACGATCATTATTTATCTTATATATATATGTATGACAACTTTTTAAATAATCACACAATAATTCTGTGAGAAAGCTAATGTGGTAAGTACTGTAGAGCGGGTTACAATTGTAACCTCATTTGACGTTCCCGTTTGAGGTTAAAAAGCCTCAAATAAATATCTTAATAGCAGTTTAATCTATTGCAACGTCTAACTTCCATTATAATTAATGTTAAGTGGGAGTTCAGACTATGTGCAAGTCTTTGCAACTACAATATCCACTTTTAAAAAAACAAGTCTTACAACATATAAAACCTTCATTTGGTTTTGAAGTAAACATCTAGTTCTTTGGAGTGATATATCTACAAACTGGCTTCATTATGTCAACCTGGACCTTCCTTTTTTTCAAGCTTTTTATAAATGTTAATTTCCAATCTCTGGAGATTGAACATTCCATAAGTCATTTTTCATAATAATGTTAATAACACAAGAATTACTATTAGTATATATTTTCATATTATTGAGACATCAAAACAATTGAATCTGAACAGTTTTTATTCTTTATTAGCCTACGCATAATCTCAACACTTGAAGCGGCAACGTGTAACAGGTCAAAACAACAACAACAAAGAAACCGATGATCTAAATATAGAATATACTACTTGAAGAAACTATTGTATATTTCAGCGAATATTTATTACCAAACATACAGGGAAATTCGCTATGCATTTTACCACCAAGTAAAGGTGACAAATGTCGTGTTTCCAAAGGTTTATAACATAATATGATTATATGGAATTCTCTCTCTCTCTCTCTCTCTCTCTCTCTCTCTCCCTCTCTCTCTCTTTCTCTCTCCCTCTCTCTCTTTCTCTTCCTCTCTCTCTCTCTCTCTCTCTCTCTCTCTCTCTCTCTCTCTCTCTATCTATCTATCTATCTCTCTCATTCGCGCTCTCTCTCCCTCTCTAATTCACCAACCTCTCTCTCTCTCTCTCTCTCTCTCTCTCTCTCTCTCTCTCTCTCTCTCTCTCTCTCTCTCTGTCTCCTACATCCTCTTTCACGTGAAATTATATGTATTTGATTATTTGGAACATTATGTTGTTAGTTCATATCTCACTTTGAGACTTAGAAAAGAATAAAAGATTGAACCGAACTGATAACAACATAGTATTGCTGATTTAGAACGGCAAATGTTGGATCTACCTATCAGTTTCACACCTGCAATCATACCCAAATCCATACCAGTATATATGTACGTACGTTTCTGTACTTTTCGTTTGGAAGTGTTAATGTACACCGGCGAATGATGTTTGTTCTTACAGTTTGACACCTATGATTATACCTACATATGTAAAAGCATACGTACGTTTAGTTATTTTTTGTTTCTGCTCTTCTCGTTTCGTCTTTATATTGCATATATTCTACTCCCTTGATTTTGTCATCTACATTTTCGATAGGAATTGATTTTTTTATTTCCAATGAAAATCAACCTTGCAACTTGAAGGTTTTTCCAACCAAAGTTTCCATTTTGTGAATCTTGTAAACCTTAGATTCGATACATAAGGAATTTAGCATAGCCTCAGAAATTAAGTTATTTCAATAAATAGAAATGTTGATCGAAAGTATTAAGATGTTTCTGAAAAGTTCGACATAAATCGAACTAATAGAAAATAAACTCTATTAAAGTTTCGTGTCTATTAAACAAAGAACAACTTCAGATGATTTTGAAGTTGGCAACTAGTTCTTTTTAGTGATATTCCCTGAACCTGGCTGTTGATTACAACATGACATTGTTGATCTACACAGGCGAATACTGTATTCGATTTACTTAACAGTTTGACTCCTATAATCGTACCGAAATTGATACAAATATACGTACGTTTCAGTACTTTTACTTTCGCCATCTAGTTGCGTATGTGCGTCATCCTTGGTTGTTCCATCTCCATCCTTGATAGGACATGTAGTTCCTCCTTTATTTTCACTGAAAACAAACTTTGTATCTTTAAAGGTTTTCTAAAGATCATTTTCATTTTGTAATTCGCATTCCATCTAGAATGGAGGTTTGCCCTATCGGGATGGTAATATAAGCTTCTGACATGATGCCATACCACACAATATATCTTGTATTGTTTCATGAATAGGAGACATTGAAAACATCTGATTTACTTTTAATCATAAGTAATTGTTTTATGAGATTGGGCAGAGCACGTATATGTGATATTCAAAGTCTGATCATTTACAAAAGATACATAATATATAAAATTGAACATTTAACTGCACTTATCTTGATAGTTGAAATTATTGTTACTTCTTTGTTCTTCAGAATTTTCAAAAGTTTGAGAACAAAAATTACATGTAACTAGAACATGTATGTTAAACGAGATTTAAATCCGAACTACATTATAATGTTTTGAAG
The DNA here is from genome assembly GCA_031761405.1 of Serripes groenlandicus. Taxonomy (NCBI): domain Eukaryota; kingdom Metazoa; phylum Mollusca; class Bivalvia; order Cardiida; family Cardiidae; genus Serripes; species Serripes groenlandicus. The sequence continues at coordinate 38,008,581 of JASEVX010000006.1, read as the reverse complement.
AAAGTAGATCTCCCAACATACACAACCTCCAGAAGTTGGTACCTATGTATTTCGAGTGATATATCCTCAAACTGGCCAAATAATAAAACATGGTATTGCTGATCTAGAACGGTCAATGTTGAAACTACCTATCAGTTACACACCTGCAATCGTACCTAGATCAATACCAGTATACATGTACGTACGTTTCTGTATTTCTCGTTTGGGAGTGTTAATGTACACCGGTGAATGTTGTTTTTTCTTACACTTTGAAACCTATAATCGTATATACATGTATACAAGTAAACGTACGTTTCGTTACTTCTCGTTTCGGTTCCTTTCGTTACGTCTTCGTGTTGCATATTTTCTTCTTCCTTGATTTCGCAATCAACATTCTTTACAGAACCTATAATCGATCCTTTCTTTTCACTGAAAATCAACGTTTCTCTTTGAAAGGTTTTCCACCCAATATTTCTATTTTGTGAAACTTGTAAATCTGAGAGTTGCTCCATGATAATGTTTGCATAGCCTCCGAAATTATGATATTTCAATTATGAGAAGTGCTGTTCTAAAACATATACATATTCTTTATAACTTCGCCACAAACAAACCTGTATTATCTTACGATCATTATTTATCTTATATATACATGTATGACAACTTTTTGAATAATCACACAATAATTCTGTGAGAAAACGAATGTCGTATGTACTGTAGGGCGGGTTACAATTGTACCGTCATTTGACGTTCCCGTTTGAGGTTAAAAAGCCTCAAATAAATAACTCAATAGCAGTTTAATCTATTGCAACGTCTAACTTCAATTATAATTAATGTTAAGTGGGAGTTCAGAATTTGTGCAAGTCTTTGCAACTACAATATCCACTTTTAACAAAACAAGTCTTACAACATATAAAACCTTCATTTGATTTTGAAGTAAACATCTAGTTCTTTGGAGTGATATATCTACAAACTGGCTTTATTATGTCAATCTGGACCTTCCTTTTTTGGTTGATCTACACAGGCGAATATTCGATTTACTTAACAGTTTGACTCCTATAATCGTACTGAAATTTATACAAGTATACGTACGTTTCAGTACTTTTCCTTTCGCCATCAAGTTGCGTATGTGCGTCATCCCTGGTTGTTCCATCTCCATCCTTGATATGACCTGTAGTTTCTCCTTTATTTTCACTAAAAACAAACTTTGTAACTTGAAAGGTTTTCAAAAGATACATTTCATTTTGTAATTCGCATTCCATCTAGAATGGAGGTTTGCCCTATCGGGATGGTAATATAACCTTGTAAAATGATTCCATAGCACACAATATATCTTGTATTGTTTCATGAATAGGAGACATTGAACACTTCTCATTTACTTTTAATTATAAGTAATTGTTTTATGAGATTAGGCACGTATATGTGATATTCAAAGTCTGATCATTTACAAAAGATACATAATATCTAAAATTGAACATTTAACTGCAATTATCTTGACAGTTGACATCATTGTTACTTCTTTGTTCTTCAGAATTTTCAAAAGTTTGAGGACAAAAATTACATGTAACTAGAACATGTATGTTAAATGATATTTAAACTCGATCTACATTGTAATGTTTTGAAGAAAGTAGATCTCCCAACATAGACAACCTCTAGAAGTTGGCAAATATGTTTTTCGAGTGGTATATCCTCAAACTGGCCAAATAATACAACATGGTATTTTTAATCTAGAACAGCCAATGTTGAAACTACCTATCAGTTACACACCTGCAATCGTGCCTAGATCAATACCAGTATACATGTACGTACGTTTCTCTATTTCTCGTTTGGGAGTATTAATGTACACCTAGGAATGTTGTTTTTCCTTACACTATGACACCTATAATCGTATATACATATAAACAAGTAAACATACGTTTCGTTACTTCTCGTTTCGGTTCCTTTCGTTTCGTCTTCTTGTTGCATATTTTCTTCTCCCATGAGTTCGCAATCAACATTCTTTACAGAACCTCTAATCGATCCTTTCTTTTCACTGAAAATCAACGTTGCTCTTTGAAACGTTTTCCACCCAATATTTCTATTTTGTGAAACTTGTAAATCTGAGAGTTGCTCCATGATAATGTTTGCATAGCCTCCGAAATTATGATATTTCAATTATCAGAAGTGCTGTTCAAAAACATATATATATTCTTTATAACCTCGCCCAAAACAAACCTGTATTATCTTACGATCATTATTTATCTTATATATATATGTATGAAAACTTTTTAAATAATCACACAATAATTCTGTGAGAAAGCTAATGTGGTAAGTACTGTAGAGCGGGTTACAATTGTAACCTCATTTGACGTTCCCGTTTGAGGTTAAAAAGCCTCAAATAAATATCTTAATAGCAGTTTAATCTATTGCAACGTCTAACTTCCATTATAATTAATGTTAAGTGGGAGTTCAGACTATGTGCAAGTCTTTGCAACTACAATATCCACTTTTAACAAAACAAGTCTTACAACATATAAAACCTTCATTTGGTTTTGAAGTAAACATCTAGTTCTTTGGAGTGATATATCTACAAACTGGCTTTATTATGTCAACCTGGACCTTCCTTTTTTTCAAGCTTTTTATAAATGTTAATTTCCAATCTCTGGAGATTGAACATTCCATAAGTCATTTTTCATAATAATGTTAATAACACAAGAATTACTATTAGTATATATTTTCATATTATTGAGACATCAAAACAATTGAATCTGAACACTTTTTATTCTTTATTAGCCTACGCATAATCTCAACACTTGAAGCGGCAACGTGTAACAGGTCAAAACAACAACAACAAAGAAACCGATGATCTAAATATAGAATATACCACTTGAAGAAACTATTGTATATTTCAGCGAATATTAACTACCAAACATACACGGAAATTCGCTATGCATTTTACCACTAACTAAATGTGACACATGTCGTGTTTCCAAAGGTTTATAACATAATATGATTATATGGAATTCTCTCTCTCTCTCTCTCTCTCTCTCTCTCTCTCTCTCTCTCTTTCTATCTCTCTCTCTCTCTATCTATCCCTCTCTCTCTCTCTCTCTCTCACTCTCTCTCTCTCTCTCTATATATATATCTATCTATCTCTCTCATTCGCGCTCTCTCTCCCTCTCTAATTCACCCATCTCTCTCTCTCTCTCTTCTCTCTCTCTCTCTCTCTCTCTCTCTCTCTCTCTCTCTCTCTCTCTCTCTCTCTCTCTCTCTCTCTCTCTCTCTCTCTCCTTCATCCTCTTTCACGTAAAATTATATGTATTTTATTATTTGGAACATTATGTTGTTAGTTCATATCTCATTTTTAGACTTAGAAAAGAATAAAAGATTGAACTGAACTGATAACAACATAGTATTGCTGATTTAGAACGGCATATGTTGGATCTACCTATCAGTTTCACACCTGCAATCCGTACCCAAATCCATACCAGTATATATGTACGTACGTTTCTGTACTTATCATTTGGAAGTGTTAATGTACACCGGCGAATGTTGTTTGTTCTTACAGTTTGACACCTATGATTATACCTACATATGTAAAAGCATACGTACGTTTAGTTATTTTTTGTTTCGGCTTTTCTCGTTTCGTCTTTATATTGCATATATTCTACTCCCTTGATTTTGTCATCTACATTTTCGATAGGAATTGATATTTTTATTTCCAATGAAAAAAAATCAACCTTGCAACTTGAAGGTTTTTCCAACCAAAGTTTCCATTTTGTGAATCTTGTAAACCTTAGATTTGATACATGAGGAATTCAGTATAGCCTCAGAAATTAAGTTATTTCAATAAATAGAAATGTTGATCGAAAGTGTTAAGATGTTTCTGAAAAGTTCGACATAAATTGAACTAATCGAAAATAAACTCTATTAAAGTTTCGTGTCTATTAAACAAAGAACAACTTCAGATGATTTTGAAGTTGGCAACTAGTTCTTTTTAGTGATATTCCCTGAACCTGGCTGTTGATTACAACATGACTTTGTTGATCTACACAGGCGAATATTCGATTTACTTAACAGTTTGACTCCTATAATCGTACTAAAATGTATACAAGTATACGTACGTTTCAGTACTTTTCCTTTCGTCATCAAGTTGCGTATGTGCGTCATCCCTGATTGTTCCATCTCCATCCTTGATATGACCTGTAGTTCCTCCTTTATTTTCACTGAAATCAAACTTTGTAACTTGAAAGGTTTTCAAAAGATAATTTTCATTTTGTAATTCGTATTCCATCTAGAATGGAGGTTTGCCCTATCAGGATGGTAATATAACCTTGTGAAATGATTCCATACCACACAATATATCTTGTATTGTTTCATGAATAGGAGACATTGAACACTTCTGATTTACTTTTAATTATAAGTAATTGTTTTATGAGATTGGGCAAAGCATGTATATGTGATATTCAAAGTCTGATCATTTACAAAAGATACATAATATCTAAAATTGAACATTTAACTGCAATTATCTTGATAGTTGACATCATTGTTACTTCTTTGTTCTTCAGAATTTTCAAAAGTTTGAGGACAAAAATTACATGTCACTAGAACATGTATGTTAAATGAGATTTAAACTCGATCTACATTGTAATGTTTTGAAGAAAGTAGATCTCCCAACATAGACAACCTCCAGAAGTTGGCAAATATGTATTTCGAGTGGTATATCCTCATACTGGCCAAATAATACAACATGGTATTTTTAATCTAGAACAGCCAATGTTGAAACTACCTATCAGTTACACACCTGCAATCGTGCCTAGATCTATACCAGTATACATGTACGTACGTTTCTCTATTTCGCGTTTGGGAGTATTAATGTACACCTAGGAATGTTGTTTTTCCTTACACTATGACACCTATAATCGTATATACATATATACAAGTAAACATACGTTTCGTTACTTCTCGTTTCGGTTCCTTTCGTTTCGTCTTCTTGTTGCATATTTTCTTCTCCCTTGATTTCGCAATCAACATTCTTAACAGAACCTATAATCGATCCTTTCTTTTCACTGAAAATCAACGTTGCTCTTTGAAACGTTTTCCACCCAATATTTCTATTTTGTGAAACTTGTAAATCTGAGAGTTGCTCCATGATAATGTTTGCATAGCCTCCGAAATTATGATATTTCAATTATCAGAAGTGCTGTTCAAAAACTTATATATATTCTTTATAACTTTCGCCCAAAACAAACCTGTATTATCTTACGATCATTATTTATCTCTATATATATATATATATGACAACTTTTTGAATAATCACACATAATTCAGTGAGAAAGCTAATGTGGTAAGTACTGTAGAGCGGGTTACAATTGTAACCTCATTTGACGTTCCCGTTTGAGGTTAAAAAGCCTCAAATAAATATCTTAATAGCAGTTTAATCTATTGCAACGTCTAACTTCCATTATAATTAATGTTAAGTGGGAGTTCAGACTATGTGCAAGTCTTTGCAACTACAATATCCACTTTTAACAAAACAAGTCTTACAACATATAAAACCTTCATTTGGTTTTGAAGTAAACATCTAGTTCTTTGGAGTGATATATCTACAAACTGGCTTTATTATGTCAATCTGGACCTTCCTTTTTCAAACTTTTTATAAATGTTAATTTCCAACCTCTGGAGATTGAACATTCCATAACTCATTTTTCATTTTTCATAATAATGTTAATAAAACAAGAATTACTATTAGTATATCTTTTCATATTATTGAGACATCATAAGACTTGAATCTGAACAATTTGTTATTCTTTATTAGCCTACACATAATCTCAACACTTTAAGCGGCAACGTGTAACAGGTCAAAACAACAACAACAAAGAAACCGATGATCTAATATAGAATATACTACTTGAAGAAACTATTGTATATTTCAGCGAATATTCTACTACCAAAACATACAGGGAAATTCGCTATGCATTTTTCCACCAAGTAAAGGGTGACAAATGTGAGTTTCCAAAGGTTTATAACATAATATGATTATATGGAATTCTCTCTCTCTCTCTCTGTCTCTCTCTCCCTCTCTCTCTCTCTTTCTCTCTCTCTTTCTCTCTCCCTCTCTCTCTTTCTCTCTCTCTCTCTCTCCCTCTCTCTCTCTCTCTCTCTCTCTCTATCTATCTATATCTCTTCATTCGCGCTCTCTTCTCTCCCTTTCTAATTCACCAACCTCTCTCTCTTCTCTCTCGTCTCTCATCTCTCTCTCTCTCTCTCTCTCTCTCTCTCTCTCTCTCTCTCTCTCTCTCTGTCTCCTACATCCTCTTTCACGTGAAATTATATGTATTTGATTATTTGGAACATTATGTTGTTAGTTCATATCTCACTTTGAGACTTAGAAAAGAATAAAAGATTGAACCGAAACTGATAACAACATAGTAGTGCTGATTTAGAACCGGCAAATGTTGGATCTACCTATCAGTTTCACACATGCAATCATACCCAAATCCAGTACCAGTATATATGTACGTACGTTTCTGTACTTTTCGTTTGGAAGTGTTAATGTACACCGGCGAATGATGTTTGTTCTTACAGTTTGAACACCTATGATTATACCTACACTATGTAAAAGCATACGTACGTTTAGTTATTTTTTGTTTTCTGCTCTTCTCGTTTCGTCTTTATATGCATATATTCTACTCCCTTGATTTTGTCATCTACAGTTTTTCGATAGGAATTGATATTTTTATTTCCAATGAAAATCAACCTGGGCAACTTGAAGGTTTTTCCAACCAAAGTTTCCATTTTGTGAATCTTGTAAACTTAGATTTGATACATGAGGAATTTAGTATAGCTCTCAGAAATTAAGTTATTTCAATAAATAGAACTGTTGATCGAAAGTATTAAGATGTTTCTGAAAAAGTTCGACATAAATCGAACTATTGAAAATAAACTCTATTAAAGTTTCGTGTCTATTAAACAAAGAACAACTCTCAGATGATTTTGAAAGTTGGCAACTAGTTCTTTTAGTGATATTCCCTGAACCTGGCTGTTGATTACAACATGACATTGTTGATCTACACAGGCGAATATTCGATTTATT
>JASEVX010000006.1:37909409-38001330 GCA_031761405.1 Serripes groenlandicus | reverse complement strand
TCCTACATCCTCTTTCACGTGAAATTATATGTATTTGATTATTTGGAACATTATGTTGTTAGTTCATATCTCACTTTGAGACTTAGAAAAGAATAAAGTATTGAACCGAACTGATAACAACATAGTATTGCTGATTTAGAACGGCAAATGTTGGATCTACCTATCAGTTTCACACATGCAATCATACCCAAATCCATACCAGTATATATGTACGTACGTTTCTGTACTTTTCGTTGGAATGTTAATGTAACTGTACCCGGCGAATGATGTTTGTTCTTACAGTTTGACACCTATGATTATACCTACATATGTAAAAGCATACGTACGTTTAGTTATTTTTGTTTCTGCTCTTCTCGTTTCGTCTTTATATTGCATATATTCTACTCCCTTGATTTTGTCATCTACATTTTCGATAGGAATTGATTTTTTTATTTCCAATGAAAATCAACCTTGCAACTTGAAGGTTTTTCCAACCAAAGTTTCCATTTTGTGAATCTTGTAAACCTTAGATTTGATACATGAGGAATTTAGTATAGCCTCAGAAATTAAGTTATTTCAATAAATAGAATGTTGATCGAAAGTATTAAGATGTTTCTGAAAAGTTCGACATAATCGAACTAATTGAAAATAAACTCTATTAAAGTTCGTGTCTATTAACAAAGAACAACTTCAGATGATTTTGAAGTTGGCAACTAGTTCTTTTTAGTGATTTTCCCTGAACCTGGCTGTTGATTACAACTGACATTGTTGATCTACACAGGCGAATATTCGATTTATTTAACAGTTTGACTCCTATAATCGTACTGAAATTTTACAAGTATACGTACGTTTCATTACTTTTCCTTTCGCCATCAGTTGCCGTATGTGCGGTCATCCTGGTTGTTCCATCTCCATCCTTGATATGACCTGTAGTTCCTCCTTTATTTTCACTAAAAACAAACTTTGTAACTTGAAAGGTTTCAAAGATACATTTCATTTTGTAATTCGCATTCCATCTAGAATGGAGGTTTGCCCTATCGGGATGTTAATATAACCCTTGTAAAATGATTCCATAGCACACAATATATCTTGTATTGTTTCATGAATAGGAGACATTGAACACTTCTGATTTACTTTTAATTATAAGTAATTGTTTTATGAGATTGGGCAAAGCACGTATATGTGATATTCAAAGTCTGATCATTTACAAAAGATACATAATATCTAAAATTGAACATTTAACTGCAATTATCTTGACAGTTGACATCATTGTTACTTCTTTGTTCTTCAGAATTTTCAAAAGTTTGAGGACAAAAATTACATGTAACTAGAACATGTATGTTAAATGAGATTTAAACTCGATCTACATTGTAATGTTTTGAAGAAAGTAGATCTCCCAACATAGACAACCTCCAGAAGTTGGCAAATATGTATTTCGAGTGGTATATCCTCAAACTGGCCAAATAATACAACATGGTATTTTTAATCTAGAACAGCCAATGTTGAAACTACCTATCAGTACACACCTGCAATCGTGCCTAGATCAATACCAGTATACATGTACGTACGTTTCTCTATTTCTCGTTTGGGAGTATTAATGTACACATAGGAATGTTGTTTTTCCTTACACTATGACACCTATAATCGTATATACATATATACAAGTAAACATACGTTTCGTTACTTCTCGTTTCGGTTCCTTTCGTTTCGTCTTCTTGTTGCATATTTCTGCTCCCATGAGTTCGCAATCAACATTCTTTACAGAACCTATAATCGATCCTTTCTTTTCACTGAAAATCAACGTTGCTCTTTGAAACGTTTTCCACCCAATATTTCTATTTTGTGAAACTTGTAAATCTGAGAGTTGCTCCATGATAATGTTTGCATAGCCTCCGAAATTATGATATTTCAATTATCAGAAGTGCTGTTCAAAAACATATATATATTCTTTATAACTTCGCCCAGAACAAACCTGTATTATCTTACGATCATTATTTATCTTATATATATATGTATGAAACTTTTTAAATAACCACAAAAAACATCTAGTTCTTTGGAGTGATATATCTACAAACTGGCTTTATTATGTCAACCTGGACCTTTCTTTTTTTCAAGCTTTTTATAAATGTAATTTCCAATCTCTGGGAGATTGAACATTCCATAAGTCATTTTTCATAATAATGTTAATAACACAAGAATTACTATTAGTATATATTTTCATATTATTGAGACATCAAAACAATTGAATTCTGAACACTTTTTATCTGTATTAGCCTACGCATATCTCAACACTTGAAGCGGCAACGTGTAACAGGTCAAAACAACAACAACAAATAAACCGATGATCTAATATAGAATATACCACTGAAGAAACTATTGTATATTTCAGCGAATATTTACTACCAAACATACAGGGGAAATTCGCTATGCATTAACCACTAAGTAAATGTGACACATGTCGTGTTTCCAAAGGTTTATAACATAATATGATTATATGGAATTCTCTCTCTCTCTCTCTCTCTCATCTTTCTCTCTCTCCTCTCTCTCTCTATCTATCTCTCTCTCTCTCTCCTCTCTCACTCTCTCTCTCTCTCTCACTCTCTCTCTCTCTCTCATTCGCGCTCTCTCTCCCTCTCTAATTCACCCATCCTCTCTTTCTCTCGCTCTCTCTCCTCCTCTCTCTCTCTCTCTCTCATCTCTCTCTCTCTCTCTCTCTCTCTCTCTCTCTCTCTCTCTCTCCTCTCCTCTCTCTCCTTCATCCTCTTAACGTAAAATTATATGTATTTGATTATTTGGAACATTATGTTGTTAGTTCATATCTCATTTTTAGACTTAGAAAAGAATAAAAGATTGAACTGAACTGATAACAACATAGTATTGCTGATTTAGAACGGCATATGTTGGATCTACCTATCAGTTTCACACCTGCAATCGTGCCTAGATCAATACCAGTATACATGTACGTACGTTTCTCTATTTCTCGTTTGGGAGTATTAATGTACACCTAGGAATGTTGTTTTTCCTTACACTATGACACCTATATCGTATATAATATATACAAGTAAACATACGTTTCGTTACTTCTCGTTTCGGTTCCTTTCGTTTCGTCTTCTTGTTGCATATTTTCGTCTCCCTTGATTTCGCAATCAACATTCTAACAGAACCTATAATCGATCCTTTCTTTTCACTGAAAATCAACGTTGCTCTTTGAAACGTTTTCCACCCAATATTTCTATTTTGTGAAACTTGTAAATCTGAGAGTTGCTCCATGATAATGTTTGCATAGCCTCCGAAAATATGATATTTCAATTATCAGAAGTGCTGTTCAAAAACATATATATATTCTTTAATAACTTCGCCCAAAACAAACCTGTATTATCTTACGATCATTATTTATCTTATATATATATGTATGACAACTTTTGAATAATCACACAATTTATTTAATACTCTGTGAAAAAAGCTAATGTGGTAAGTACTGTAGAGCGGGTTACAATTGTAACCATCATTTGACGTTCCCGTTTGAGGTTAAAAAGCCTCAAATAAATATCTTAATAGCAGTTTAATCTATTGCAACGTCTAACTTCCATTATAATTATGTTAAGTGGAGTTCAGACTATGTGCAAGTCTTTGCAACTACAATATCCACTTTTAACAAAACAAGTCTTACAACATATAAAACCTTCATTGGTTTTGAAGTAAACATCTAGTTCTTTGGAGTGATATATCTACAAACTGGCTTTATTATGTCAATTTGGACCTTCCTTTTTCAAACTTTTTTATAAATGTTAATTTCCAACCTCTGGAGATTGGACATTCCCATAAATCATTTTTCATAATAATGTTAATAAAACAAGAATTACTATTAGTATATCTTTTAATATTATTGAGACATCATAAGACTTGAATCTGAACAATTTTATTCTTTATTAGCCTACACATAATCTCAACACTTTAAGCGGCAATGTGTAACAGGTCAAAACAACAACAACAAAGAAACCGATGATCTAAATATAGAATATACTACTTGAAGAGATTATTGTATATATCAGCGAATATTTACTACCAAACATACACGGAAATTCGCTATGCATTTTACCACCAAGTAAAGGTGACAAATGTCGTCTTTCCAAAGGTGTATAACATACATATGATTATATGGAATTCTCTCTCTCTCTCTCTCTCTCTGTCTCTCTCTCTCTGTCTCTCTCTCTGTCTCTCTCTCTCTCTTTCTCTCTCTCTCTTTCTCTCTCTCTCTCTCTCCTCTCACTAATCTCTATCCCTCTATATCTCTCTTTCGCGCTCTCTCTCTCACTCTATTTCACCCATCTCTCTCTCTTTCTCTCTCTCTCTCTCTCTCTCTCTTCTCTCTCTCTCACTCTCTCCATCTCACTCTCTCTCTCTCTCTTTCTGTCTCTCCTCTCTATCTCTCTATCCCTCTATATTTCTCTTCACGCTCTCTCTCCCTCTATTCACCCATCTCTCTCTCTTTCTCTCTCTCTCTCTCTCTCTCATTCTCTCTCTCTCTCTCACTCTCTCTCTCTCTCTCTATCTCTGTATATTTCTCCCTCTCTCTCTCTCGCTCTCTCTCTCTCTCCCTTCACCCTCTTTCACGTATATATGTATATTATATGTATTTGATTATTTGGAACATTATGTTGTTAGTTCATATCTCATTTTGAGACTTAAAAAAGAATAAACTGATTGAACCGAACTGATAACAACATAGTATTGCTGATTTAGACGGCAAATGTTGGATCTACCTATCAGTTCACACCTGCAATCATACCCAATCCATACCAGTATATATGTACGTACGTTTCTGTACTTATCATTTGGTAGTGTTAATGTACACCGGCGAATGTTGTTTTTCTTACAGTTTGACACCTATGATTATACCTACATATGTAAAAGCATACGAACGTTAGTTATTTTTGTTTCGGCTCTTCTCGTTTCGTCTTTATATTGCATATATTCTACTCCATGATTTTGTCATCTACATTTCGATAGGATTGATTTTTTTATTTTCAATGAGAATCAACCTTGCAACTTGAAGGTTTTTCCAACCAAAGTTTCTATTTTGTGAATCTTGTAAACCTTATATTTGATACATGAGGAATTTAGTATAGCCTCAGAAATTAAGTTATTTAATAAATAGAAATGCTGATCGAAAGTATTAAGATGTTTCTGAAAAGTTCGACTTAATCGAACTAATAGAAATAAACTCTATTAAGTTTCGTGTCTATTAAAACAAAGAACAACTGCAGATGATTTTGAAGCTGGCAACTAGTTCTTTTTAGTGATATTCCCTGAACGCTGCTTGATTACAACATGACAGTATTGATCTACACAGGCGAATATTCGATTTACTTAACAGTTTGACTCCTATAATCGTACGAAATTTATACAAGTATAACGTACGTTTCAGTACTTTTCCTTTCGCCATCAAGTTGCGTATGTGCGTCGTCCCTGGTTGTTCCATCTCTGTTCTTGATATGACCTGTAGTTCCTCCTTTATTTTCACTGAAAACAAACTTTGTAACTTGAAAGGTTTTCAAAAGATAATTTTCATTTTGTAATTCGCATTCCATCTAGAATGGAGGTTTGCCCTATCAGGATGGTAATATAACCTTGTGAAATGATGCCATACCACATAATATATCTTGTATTGTTTTATTAATAGGAGACATTGAAAACCGCTGATATACTTTTAATTATAAGTAATTGTTTTATGAGATTGGGCAAAGCACGTACATGTGATATTCAAAGTCTGATCATTTACAAAAGATACATAATATCTAAAATTGAACATTTAACTGCAATTATCTTGATAGTTGACATCATTGTTACTTTTTTGTTCTTCAGAATTTTCAAAAGTTTGAGGACAAAAATTACATGTCACTAGAACATGTATGTTAAATGAGATTTAAACTCGAACTACATTACAATGTTTTGAAGAAAGTAGATCTCCCAACATACACAACCTCCAGAAGTTGGCAACTATGTGTATCGAGTGGTATATCCTCAAACTTGCCAAATAATATAACATGGTATTGCTGATCTAGAACGGCCAATGCTGAAACTACCTATCAGTTTCACACCTGCAATCGTACCTAGATTAATACCAGTATACATGTACGTACGTTTCTGTACTTCTCGTTTGGGAGTGTTAATGTTCACCGATGAATGTTGTTTTTTCTTACACTATGACATATATAATCGTATCTACATATACATGTATACAAGTAAACGTACGTTTCGTTACTTCGCGATTCGGTTCCTTTCGTTACGTCTTCGTGTTGCATAATTTCTTCTCCCTTGAGTTCGCAATCAACATTCTTTACAGAACCTATAATCGATCCTTTCTTTTCACTGAAAATCAACGTTGCTCTTTGAAAGGTTTTCCACCCAATATTTCTATTTTGTGAAATTTGTAAATCTGAGAGTTGCTCCATGATAATGTTTGCATAGCCTCCGAAATTATGATATTTCAATTATGAGAAGTGCTGTTCAAACATTTATAACTTCGCCACAAACAAACCTGTATTATCTTAAGATCATCATTTGTCTTATATATACATGTATGACAACTTTTTGAATAATCACACAATAATTCTGTGAGAAAACGAATGTCGTAAGTACTGTAGGGCGGGTTTCAATTGTAACGTCATTTGACGTTCCCGTTTGAAGTTAAAAAACCTCAAATAAATATCTTAATAGCAGTTTAATCTATTGCAACGTCTAACTATAATTACCATTAATGGTAAGTGGGAGTTCAGACTATGTGTAAGTCTTTGCAACTACAATATCCACTTTTAACAAAACAAGTCTTACAACATATGAAACCTTCATTTGGTTTTGAAGCAAAGATCTAGTTCTTTGGAGTGATATATCTACAAAATGGCTTTTATTATGTCAATCCGGACCTTCATTTTTTTAATCTTTTTATAAATGTTAATTTCCAACCTCTGGAGATTGAACATTCCATAAGTCATTTTTCATAATAATGTTAATAACACAAGAATTACTATTAGTATATATTTTCATATTATTGAGACATCATAAGACTTGAATCTGAACAATTTTTATACTTTATTAGCCTACATATAATCTCAACACTTGTCGCGGCAATGTGTAACAGGTCAAAACAACAACAACAAAAAACCCTTATAAGTGTACCTTATGTTTCTTAAACTGCATCACTGTATTTACGATGATATGCGTCATCTATGTGGTTTTCTACCAAAACATTAACGAAAATATATTAAATTATTTGAATCGTTCTTCATTCTTCTTTACAAACCCTTTAATATATCCATGTTTGCAAGTTACTTACTTGTTTTCACCAAAGTTGCTACTTTCGTTTTCACATTTTGTTTCCGTGTCCTCGTCGAATTCATTCTTATAAGTTCGTGCAACGCTCTCGTCTCTATTATCATCGCCTTGTGTGTCTGAACGGTGTTCTTCTGCATTCATGTTGTATCTTACATGAACTTCAACAAACGCTCTTGGTTCTGAACAGTAAACGAATCTATGTTGAGGAAAATCTAAATTGGAATCTAACTGTTTAATCTGACTATTACATTTTTACTGCTCTTACAACTTCTACTTCCTCTATTAATGCCACTACTGTTACTCTTTATCCTCATCTTCCTCCTCATACAAAGACCACTACTATTACTAATAGTACTACTACAAAAACTACTTCTATTAATCCCTCTTCTATTTCTACTAATAATTCTACTACTACTACTACTACTACTACTAATGATAATACTACTACTCATACTACAACTACTTCTACTTTTACTACTTATATTACAACAACTACTTATAATACTACTACAACCTCTAATTATACTGCTACAACAACTACTACTGCTTATACTACAACAACAACAAATAATACTGCCTATACAAATTCAACTCCTACTACTACCATTATTAAAAATCCAACTACTACTTGTTTACTAAAACTACTAATACTACTTCTTCTACAACTACTTATAATATTAATATTAAAAAAAACACATTTTCCTCTACTAAAACTACTACTTCTACCTCTACAACTACTACTACTACTACTACTACTACTACTACTACTACTACTACTACTACTACTACTACTACTAATACTACCACCACTACTAATACTACTACTACTACTTATACTACTACAACTACTACTCCTACTACTACTACTACTTCTACTACTACTACTACTACTACTACTACTACTACTACTACTACTACTACAGCTACTCTACTACTACTGCAACGACTACCTTTCTTATTGCTACTACTACATGGACTACTGTTACTATTACTACTAATACTAGTATTACTACTACTACTACTACTACTACTAGACCAACTACTACTTCTACTTCTACTACTACTACTACTACTACTTCTATTACAACAACTACCACTACTGCCTTTACAACTTCAACTACAACTACTATCATTATTTATAATCCAACTACTACTACTTCTACTATAACTACTTATTAAATACTTATAATACTAATTTAACAGCAGACGTCTTAAAGATATCAAACATAGTAGTTGTCACGAAACCACATTGGGGCGAAACGTTATATTTATTTGCATTTTCTCGAGTTACGGTTAGAGTTACAGTTCATGTATGACATGCTAGTAAAGCCAACCAAGTTGTGCTTATACAACTTCAACTCCTACTAGTACCATTATTTATAATCCAACTACTACTTGTTTACTTCACTACTTATATTACTACTACAACCTCTACTTATACTGCTACAACAATTACTACTACTTCTACTACAACAACACCAACTAATACTGCCTATACAACTTCAACTACTACTACTACCATTATTTATAATCCAACTACTACTTGTTTACTACAACTACTAAATACTACTTCTTCTACAACTACGTATAATATTAATTTCAAAAAAACACTTTTTTCCACTACTAAAACTAATACTTCTACTTCTTAAACTACTACTACTACTTCTACTACTACTACTACTACTACTACTACTACTACTACTACTACTACTACTACTACTACTACTACTATTATTATAGCTACTCTACTACTATTGCAACGACTACCTTTCTTACTGATACTACTACATGGACTACTGTTACTATTACAACTAATACTAGTACTACCACTACTACTACTAATACTACTAGTACAACTACTACTTCTACTTCTACTGCTACTACTACTTATATTACAACAACTACCACTACTGTCTTTACAACTTCAATTACAACTACTACCATTATTTCTAATCCAACTACTACTACTTTTTCTACAACTACTTATAATAATACATATAATATTAATTTATCAGCAGACGTCTTAAAGATATCAAACATCGTAGTTGTCACGAAACCATATTGGGGCGAAACGTTATATTTATTTGCATTTTCTCGAGTTACGGTTAGAGTTACGGTTCATGTATGACATGCTAGTAAAGCCAACCAAGTTGTGCAGACTCGGAGTGTTTTTGCCGAGCCATAATGTAACCTGGGCAGATCTGTAGCAAAGTCAATTCTCTATCCAAGTTGCCCCTTTGTACTGGTTTGAACCAATGAACAGTCATTATAACAATTTTGTAAATTTTACGGTTTGTTTTAGTTCAGCTTTTTATTAAGATTATTAACTACGTCCTGCCATAAGGTTTTCTTAGTTTCTCGCCCTGACACTGTTCGGTAACAGTAGTGTTAAGGGTGTGTTAGTTTTTAAGGTTAACACAACGCTCTGTTATCCTGACACTAATCTTTTTTAAACTGAAAGCAGCGAGCAGCTGTTACAATTACCTGGTACCAACTAACACTCTGTTATGTCAATCTGAATACATCTTTGTAAACGTTAAGACAACAGGATCGTCTATTTACGTTGGTTTCCCCACCCACATCATATATGTTAAAAACGAAAGTAGAAACAATATTTACTAGTTCTACTTTAGTGGTGTGAACAAATATATATATTTATATATACATGTATGTATATATTAAACGTACTACTTACACGATGAATCTAGTACCTCACTTTTTGATAGATCGATAACAGTCAATGAATCTTAATTTCATAAAGTGTGTCATTATAAAAATAGATCAACATGAACAGTTGTTTACTACTGATAACTAAAATAGCGATTTACCATATAATCAAACTAAAGTGTTAAAGACTGTCCATTTACCTAACACGTACAATGATTAGACGAATAACTTGAACATAAAGGATATTTAAAATCATACCTGTTTGTTGTCGTGTCTCTTGTAAGTTTTAACAGCATTAATTAACTTCCGTGTTGTCGTTTCTGTTCTATGTATATAAGCAGTAATCTACTTCCGTGTTGGGAAGTAAATTGCTATTTACTTCATTTACATTTTTCTTAACATAATTGCTGTTAAAAGTTAAACATCTTTATCATTCGCATGTGTCTTTTTTAAAAAAAATAATACAATTTTTAGCTCTTTTATTTTTCCTGTCATAGTTGTGAGGGGTCCTCTATCACACCTTACAATACATAAAGTAGATATTCAGAATTCAACGTGATTTTTTTTAGAAAAACAAAAGTAATAAATTTAGTGAACATAATTTTCTTATAAGGGTACACATTAAAACCAGTTAAAACAATTACCTCGTTGACCGCGGACACCAGATCACATCATTCGACACATCATGTATTTCTCTTTCACTACGAACTTTACTTTAATATAACTATGCTCTTCTTTTACATTTCCCTTTTAACACAATTGCTTTTCATATCTTTAAACATCATTATCATTCGCATGTTGAGTACATATTAAAACCAGTTAAAACAGTTACCTCGTTGACCGCGGACATCTGATAAGGCTTCACAGACCACGTCATTCGCCACTAGGTTATTTTTAGTCCTGTCGATCTCATCTCGCTTCTTTCTCTATGTTTACATACTTAATATTACTATACTTCGATACTATCGGGTAAATCTAAAACTTCCCAGGACGATGTGACGACTTATAACAAGGTTCATGCTAAACTGTAATTATCTGATTTCGAAACCCCAATGTTTGTGTAGTTGTAGAGCGACCGTCCTTAAGTGTCGGAAGGTCGCGGGGTAAATGCCCGGCTATCATATGTCTTTTAAAATTATATAAATGGCGTTCCTTTCTTGTCACTGCGGATTGTTAGCATAACGACTGACTCGCTAGTTTCAGAATAAATGGACTAGAAGTACTGGTAACGTGCCCAGGAAACGTTGCGAAATAACTGAACATAATGTTGAAAGCGGCGTTAAACAATGTGCAAACAAACATGAATACGCACGTTTTAATTAAACGATCGAAGAAACACATTCAGGTGTTAGTGGTTATGTGTCCTTGATAGTGTTTTGGAAAGGCTCGTTAAAGTCAATTGCTATAGTTAGCAAAGTCCCCAGACACTGGTCGAAAAAAGATTGGATTCCGTCCTTATTGTTCAAGTATTATTACAATATAGGCATTTAATTACTTCGAAACTCTAGCTGCTCAGTGGTGTAGTCGTAGAGCGTCCGCCTCGATCGCGGGAGGTCACATATACAATCCCCTGCCGGGTCATATTAAAGACTATAAAAGATGATTACAAGAGGAATTTCGATGCAAAGCATCAAAGATGCCGCACATGATTTTGAAGCATGACTTAAAGGAAGCAGATGCAGTAAAGTACATTTAACTAACCTGTGCAAACAGACAGGATGTAAATATTTCGAACAAGAAGACCAAGTGTCCCTTTATTTTAAACAAGAAGGCCAAGATGTGCATATATTGCTCACCTGGCTACCATAGCCTATATAAAAAGGTTACCATGCGCGGAAAGGGTCAATATTGACGTAGGGATTAAACGTTTTATATGCTACGATCTATGTGATATTCAGCATGTGAAGTTTAGTCGTGAAATGACAAGTTTATTCCTGAAACCATTTGGTTTGCAGTTTGCTTAACATTCACTGCAACTATAATGTTATTTTAAGGTGCTTAACTATTAACATATATTAAGGTGTTTATTGCCTCTAGTTATACGTTAAATGTGACACAAGCTTTTGAAGGAGAGGGGGAAGTATTATTTTCCTCCAGTGTAGCAGAAGTATGATAGCAAAGACGGGAGTATATAAACAAAAAATACGAAGTAATTGAAAAAAAAAATAAAGATATTTATGATCAAGATTGAGCATTATGAAAGTTCACATGTATAGTCAACATATAGCAAGAATTATTGAGTCTGTTTTGTTTGTTTGTAATGTCACTTTAATCGTTTAAACATGCCAGTAGAAAACTGAAAAAATAAACAAAAGAAAATGTTCAAGTCAGTTAAGTTCGTCCAAAAGCAAAGAACGAAATCCAGTTGGTACGAATCGTTCATCTCGAACAAAACATGACAAACAGGGTACGAATCAAATGAATTTTAGAAATCGGATGAAATCGTGGAAACAGCGAAGTATTCATAACGGAAGGAAGCAGAGACAACTTAATTACTCTATGTGAACCGATGACACACTGTCGTCTATTAAATAAGAACGACCAAAATCGCCAAGCGATGACATGCTGCATAATGATAGTTTTTTAATGTATATAGTGTTAATGAATGTACATGTATATGTGGGATGTTTTTTTTTGAATAAACTGACTGCTTCCAGCCTAGTTCAAAGACTGCATAATTTAACAGACAAATAGTCAATAAATAACAAATCAAATGTGGTGTATATAAGCCTGATATGGATTTGATTTGGTATTATCTTAAGCAATAGAAAGAACTCCGATGAAAATTGCTGTAAAACATAGGAATTATAGGATTGGAAATGAAAACTGTATTTCTACGATGCTTGTGTGTATTGTTAATCGAGTGGAAGAAGCTTTTCGAATCCGAATCAAAAGCGAGTACAGATAATCACGTGTGATAAATATACATACATACTAAAACAAAACAATCGAATACATAAAATGATAATAATAGTTGATGTTTGATTAGAATATATTCTGAACCGTTTAATTAATTAATTTGTCAAGAAAATAAGTGCATTCCGGTTCTAAGATGTAACGTTACACACTTTCACTACGCTCTCCACCACTTTGTTAACAAGGCAATTCGGCGAGTTATTTCCTCGTTGTCGGAAGCTAGACTGAAACCAGTGCCTTAGATTATTGCATCTTTACAATATCAGTGCATTGAGTTACTTCTAGTTCAACTTGTTTGAATAGCTCTCTTTTACTGAAAAGATATTTCAAGTTCAGATATATGTCTTAATTGCTGTAGATTATATATTATGTGTCGACTGAAATGATGAATATCTATATACTGCAATTCTAAAGTATGTGTCAGGTTGATCTAGTGGTTTTGCGTTTGTGCTTTATACACCCCTGCAACCTTCTCATTCACACATTATTGATAATTAAACAAAAATAAAAAACATTGCTTTATTTTGTCACCTGTTTTGAAAAACTTTTTTGAGACAACTTTGCCTATTTATCAAACCACACTCAATAGCTACTTACATTTCGCATTTCAGATTAATATGTTGGTGACCAACCTTCACACCAGGTATTAACTTCCATGGCCAAAGCATTCTACAGTTATTAAGCAAAAACAAATTTTCAGCTCATTGTCACTGTGACCTTTCAGCTCAAGGTCACTGTGACCTTGACTTTAGATGTACTAACCCTCAAATCAATAGGGGTCTTCTACTGGGCATGGCCAACCTGCATACCACGTATGGAGTTCCTTGGCCGAAGCGTTCTTCAGTTATTGAGCGGAAACCATTTTTTACCTCACAATGTCACCATGACCATGACCTTTGACCTTCTGACATCAAAATCAGTAAGGTCATCTACTGGTCATGACCAACCTGCATACCCAGTATGAAGTTCCTACGCCCAAGCGTTCTTCAGTTATTGAGCGGAACAAGTGTTACGGATGTGACCTTGACCACTGTGACCTTGACCTTTGACCTAGTGACCTCAACATCAATAGGGGTCATTTGCTGGTAGTGCCAAACCTGCACACCAAGTATGAAGGTCCTGGGCCCAAGCAAAACAAAAAAATTCAGCTCATTGTCACTGTGACTTTTCAGCTCAAGGTCATTTTACTGACCTCAAAATCAATAGGCGTCTTCTACTGGGCATGGCCAACATGCATACCAAGTATGGAGTTTCCCAGCCCCAGCGTTCTTCAGTTATTGAGCGGAAACCATTTTACCTCACAAGGTCACCATGACCTTGACCTTTCACCTTCTGACATCAAAATCAATAGAGGTCAGCTACTGGTCATGACCAACCTGCGTACCAAGTACGGAAGGACAGAACGTGCAAAAACAATATGTCACCCCCAAATATGGGGGATACATAATCACAGAATTGAAAATGAAAAATGTATTTCTGCTTGTACTTGTCTGTGAATGGACTCAAAGCAGATTTTCGAATCCGACTTACATTACTTTTACAGATAATCAAGTCCCAGCGATTAAAAATATACCAAAAAAGAATCGAAACATTGGAATGAAAAATAAATACTGGTTGATATAACACAATCACATGCTTTATATAATATAAAAAAATACATGACCTATTTGTATTCGTTACAGCGAAAGTCTGTACGAATTTGTCACCCTTTGTCTATACAGATTAGAACTGCCGAAAACCGTCTTGCAGAACGATTTTCAGCATTCAACCAAACAATCAATCAATAAATTCATCTAATCTCTATCATAAATTCTTCATATCAGTAGTACAAACGACATTTGGCACTTCTGCAAACAACTCCTTCAAAATGTTGGGATTTAAGATGAATTCAAAAGCATTCCATTTAATTTTTGTGAAACCCCATTATAAAATTATTAGTTTGTTTGAATGATGTTTTACGTTCATTTTAACAATAGTTCAATTACATCACGACGGAGACAATGTAGAATACTCAGGAACTTATTTCTGCCTCAATATTAGAATTGAACTCAAGTTATTTCTCATTGTTAGACAGAGATCTTCGTTTGATTTTGATAAGACATATTTATTTGTTAATTGCATAAATAAAATAACGACTAAAATCCATTGTAAACCAGTAGGCGTGCTAAACAGGAATTACCAAGATAGTAGATGTACACAATTAAGCGAGGTAGTTTGTGTCAAATTTAAATATATCCGTAGTCCCCCGCAAAGATGCCTGTCGCGGAACCCCCCCCCCCCCCCCCCCCCCCCCCCCCCCCCAACCCACACACTACAACCCCCCAAAAATAAAAAAATTATCATCTAAAACCTGTAAAACACTATTCAATATGCATATTACAATCAAATTAATAGTTTCAAACAAAAATATATAATTCTATGGTTAATTTATATAAAGGTGTTTATCTCCGAGGCATTCTCAATGAGAAAAAACTAATGTCATTGCTTCTAACGTCAATTTTTCATACACTCACAAGTCAATTTCCAAACTGTTGGTGGCAGGTTACGTGGAACGAATGTCTCTGCCTCGAACATCATTCGTTTTCCACGAGTTTCTTTTTTTAAATGCAATATGACGACTCAAAGTTGACATTTCTGTAGGTCGGAAGATTCCTGGCCGGAAACTGCGCTATCTATACACAGGCATACACAGGCCTAAAATACGTAATATTCGCCGTTCAGCACCAAATTTGCACTAGATTCATAATAAATACATTAAATTAATACACTTACATTTAAAAATGATAGCCTATGAGACAACAGTTCAGAGAAACAACGATTTTACTCGCACGCATCATATTTGTAAACGCGTCTCCGATTGGTCACTTCTGGGGGCTCGCCTCTTGTGCCCGGCTTTCCATAATAAGAATTCGGTAACTTTCAAATAAGAGGAAACCAGTAAACAGCTGATTGTTTGGCGGAATTTTTAAATGTTGCGTGTTTTCCGTAATATTTACACAAATAAAGTGTTTTTACAGTAGTTTCTTGCTATTTATCGGTCTAGATACTGTTTATCACAAGAATGTCGATCGTAACCTGGTTAGTAATGGTCACGTTAAAGTGATCTTGATATAAAAAATGTACAAATATTAATTCATATTGAATTTATTTATTTATTTATTGGGGTTTTACGCCGCTTTCAACATTATTTCAGTTATATCACGGCGAAAGTTCACTTATTCATGATCCCTGGGTAAACAAACCAGTACTAGGCTAGAAAATGTGCCTTGCCCAAGAGCACTCCACCATGACCGTAGTGCCGCGACTGGGGATCGAACCCGGGACACCCGGTTTCGAAATCTCCGACGCTAACCTAATTCATATTGAAATGGCTAGCTCTAAAGTTTTCAAGTATTGTTTTAAATAATTGATTATTCGCAGTCAAAACAATAAAACTTTGCTCCCTTTCGAGTTGCCTTTTTCCACTTCATATGGTGCTGAAGTCCAGCACATGCTCGATGAAACCACCCATTGCAGCCATCACATTGTATCCATAGGATTTCACCTTTAAACTCTTTATTGACTGTATCACAAACTTTACACCTTTCTTCACTTTCATCAATATCGTCACTACCTACTTCACCTGTTTCTTCGATGAGTTTTAGCTCTGTCACTTCCTGTCCTTTTTCATTATATCTTCATCCGTGGAGCTATCAGTACTGTTTTGAATATCTTTTCTTTGACTCCTTTGTGCAGGCCTTACATTTATACCTGATGTACTTGGCTGTGCAATATCCTCTGTAATAAATTCTGCCTCAAGAGATTTTGAAATATCTTTGTCCTTTTTATGTTTTGTGTGAGCTGCAGTCGTCTGTGCAATTTCTGTAAATTCTTCATCTGAACTACTGTCCATCCTAACAATCTTTCGCCTTAACTTTTTTCCTCGTGTCACCTTTTCTTCAGAAACTTCTTCTCCTTCTCTTTCAACACTTACAGTCTTTCGTTTACGTCCCTTTCCTTTACTTTTATAAACATGCCCAGCTTGTTCAAGATCAACACTGACATTTTCAATTAAAGAACCTTTTTTTTTTTTTCTCCTTACCTTTGTCAGATTTTGTTTTATTTGTCTGTGACACTCTGATTTGCTTCCTGTGAGCCATCTTTTTTTGGATATTGAAACTTTCCAAGATATCCTTCCTGAATTGATTCACCATTACCATTAAGAACAATTTGATAATTTTCTTATACACATTGCTTATTTGTTTGTTTCTGAGCTCTTTATTAACTGTCTCTGAATCAAACTCTTCATTTCTATTTATACTGATGTCTGCAACCTCACAAAACGGATTATATAAATCACCTTTTTCCATTATTTTAGTTCTGATATGTTCAAACAAATTACCACCATACTTATACAAATTTTCATCAATAAATAGAGACAAACATATTTCTGTTAGCTTTTTGAAAAAGTGGAAGAGTTCATCAGAAATGTTGGTAAGTGATCTATTACCTTTTTGTCTTCTACTAACATCTAGTAAAGATTCTGGCTCATTGGTGGTGGATATAGCTTGATGTTCCTCTAGCTTTAACCCATCTAGAATACTAACAGCTAGCACAGATTCTTCAAACAATGCTTGACCAGATGCATCTGTCTTATACATATGGCTTCTTTTCTTCTGCATATATTTATGTCTTATTTTTGCAATACAGTAACCACCTACATAGCGTACACGTGCATGTGATGCATTTGACACTGCTCTCCTTGATATAGTTCTCTGACTAACAGTAAATAGTTCAGCCTTCTTCTTCAACAAATACTTTCTTATTTCATTTGAAATATTGAAACAGATATGTAGATGATCTTCACCAAAGCTTGTGTTTTCAAAAAGCATTAAACAGTTCATTCTGAATTCAGCACTGATTTGGTAAGTATGTACTTTGCTGTAAAATTCAGAGAGATTTTTTGCTGACACAGGTTCTGTCGGGTTAATCTTTAAATCTTCAATGAAAGATGACAATTTACGATATTCATTATTGCAGAACTGGATACATTTATGTTGGTCTATCTCTTTCAGTATCTTGTTACTATTATACTGCATTGGTGTTTTCACAGTTTTACATTCAATATTATTCAGAATTGTTTCCATATTTAAATCAGTAGGAAGATTGACTGACTCATTCTGTAATTCTGTTATTAATGAAATAATTTCATCAAATTCACTGTCAAATTCTTCTATTGTTGGTTGCTGATCATATAACTCTGTGTCAGCCTGCATATAATCTAAAGCCAGTAACTCCTCTACAGTAAATAGTCCGAGATCTGTCTGTCAACTGTCTGAAATTGACCAAAGAATTTCATGTAATAAAACTGTGTCATGAGGCGGCAATGAATTTCATAAAAGCAAAATGATGAAAAATGCTACTTCTAAGGTGCTAGTTTAATTTAGATATAATTTTATATTTTATTAATAACAAGGTTTGATGAAAATCTGTCCAATAATTTGGGCAGTACCACTTTTCATTCAAAGGGGTGTTCAATGAAAATTTACTGACTGAATAGCAAACAGTGCAGGCCATGATCAGACTGCACATATGTGCAGACTGATCTTGATCTGCACTGCAAAGGCAGAATCACTTGGTTCCAGCAGGCTAAGGGTTAAGTAAATGGATCTGTTCTGAAGATGGTGTGTTAAAGGCTGAGCTATTTATTACTTAGCTTGTACAGTATCACTATAGAGCTTGCTTTTATTGTGATATGGTAGAGTCTTAGACTAGCATACATGTGACAAGTCTCTGATTCAATCAGACACAATATATTTTTTTAAGAAAGTCAAAAGATTTAAGAATGTAAATAAAGCACCCGACTTTAAACTACTTCAATACATTTCTCATAAATAGGTCAATGATCTGTCTGTACACACATACACTGTAAAAATGCATATCATGATTATTTTTCAATTTCATTTCTGCTTCTATTTTTATATGGATTCATGTTTGATTTAGCTGTTAAGATTTTAAAAGTAAAGCATAGTCTATATATACTTTAGGTTATCCATTTATTAAAGAAATACCTACTCAAAAGAAAAACTTTAGTTGGCACTTTCATGCAGTATACCTGTACTACACAATAAGATTTTGATGATTTAAATTCAACAACTTTGGAATTCATTCTATAGTCTGGTTGAAAGGTTATTACACTTAAATAAGCTTATTGTCAAATAAAAAACACTGTTTGTCTATTTCAACAACTTGAATTTGGTAAATGATGAGAGATTACATAATCAAAAACTGTAAAAAAAATAATAGTTTATTGTTTGTATCTGCATGTCCTATTAATAAAATAAAAAAATGACTGACTTCTGCCAACTGAATAGCAGCTGTTTAGATACTTTATAGAATATAGATAATGCATGTTGTATAGAAAATGTGATTTGAAGTCTTTATCAATACTTTTAATTGGAAGAAACTTTATGTAAATCAAATACTCAAATAAATACTCTGCTGCACACAATATTCCATTTTATTTTTGAGTGATTATAAGAAATAACTTATGATTAACTGTTACATCTTAAACTTTTCATTCTTTAAAATACAAAATAAAAATTAAATGTTTATTAGTATTGTCTGATATAATAATTTTGTTGATTATTTCAGAATCTCAGTAATTTAGGATGATTTAACCCTTTCCCTCATACGACAATTCTGCAGCAGACGACTATGAACATATTTTTGTCAAAACATAGAAAATCTCTATAATTAAATGGATAACCTATGACAAAAAGTGGAAAACATTGTGGCAAAAGGAGAAATTGCACGTTTTGTGCAATTTCTTCTTTTGTCACTATGTTTTCAAAAGGCCGTCTACTGTAGAGGCGTCAGAAAGCGTCTATATGAGGGAAAGGGTTAAACATAATTTATGAACCTTATATTGAAGAAACCTTCACTTTGAACATATTTTGTCAACACATATAAAATCTCTATAATTAAAAGGTAATCTATGACAAAAAGTAGAAAATATTGTGGCAAAGGGAGAAATTGCACGTTTTGTGCAATTTCTTCTTTTGTCACTATGTTTTCAAAAAGCTGTCTGCTGTAGAGGCGTCAGAAAGCGTCTATATGAGGGAAAGGGTTAAACATAATTTATGAACTCTATATTGAAGAAACCTTCACTTTGAACATATTTTGTCAAAACATAGAAAATCTCTATAATTAAATGGATAACCTATGACAAAAAGAGGAAAACATTGTGGCAAAAGAAGATATTGCACGTTTTGTGCAATTTCTTCTTTTGTCACTATGTTTTCAAAAAGCCGTCTGCTGTAGAGGCGTCAGAAAGCGTCTATATGAGGGAAAGGGTTAAACATAATTCATGAACTCTATATTGAAGAAACCTTCATGCATTTAGCAAAAATTAAAAACTATGATTATTTTCAGGTTGCTCTCAAGAGTAAAGGAAGAGCCTAATGGCTTTGTGGAAGTGAACAAGTTGTACACATCCTTTGAATTTGAATGGTAGAAAGTGGTGTTGACTTAAAGGTACCAAAAATGGTGTTTCTTGGTCATATTTTAAAGGTATTCCCAAATGCTAGAAAGGAAAGAAAAACTGGGAACACTAATTCCAAAGTTACAACCTACCATGGAATCACTCTTCTACCCATAGAAAGTTTTATGCCTGTGAAATCTATCACTATTAAGGAAATAAAGGGATTCCTTGCTAATGATGTTACAGTGACTGATGAGCATGAGAAAAGTATTAAGTGTACCATAGACAGTCACTGTACTAGTAATGGGAACAGAATAGTGAAAGTAATAACATTCTTTGACAATGGAGAGTGGGCTTTAGAAGTAAGCGGGGTATCTATTGACCTACACAAATTATATATCTCCAATACATTTTCTGGAGACCAAAATGGCATTCACCTTGTTGTAAATGCTGCACGTAAAATAGCCTTGTGTGTAGGTGTAGAACTTTCAAAAAATGTGATTATGACAAGATTTCACATTCTAGATACATGGCAATCTGAAGACATACAAGGTAAACGATTAAGATCAGTAGTATGCAACAGAGTAGTTTCCATGAATTCAATGGCCAGCACATGTGTAAAATGCCAAAAAATGACTTTTGATTATACTACACCAAAAGATGCTTCCGAGAAAGAAAACAATACCCCAATTTCCAGTAAGTCTTATGCTAAATATAACATAAATAATACTATTCATAATAAAGTATCAGGATCAGCCATTTCAAAGGATGATGTTAAGAAAATGATTCCTGGAGCAACCGACGAGATGGTGGAACTTATACTAAGCCAGGCTCAAAATGCTAGCAGAGATCCACGGGGTAGAAGATGGACTCAAGGAATGATCTCAGTTTGTTTACAGTGGTTCTGTAGGAGTCCCCACTCATACGAAGCATTTCGAGCTTCCCAGTATCTTGTCCTCCCATCCCGATCAACACTGATTCAGTATAAGAGTCGTGTGAAGTACGAAGTAGGTTTTGATGACAGTGTGTTCTCATGGATGTATGAAGAAGGTAAGAGAAAAGACATTCCGATCGAAGGATACACAGGGGGGCTAATAATAGATGAAATGTCCATTCAGTCAGACATCCAAATATGTAAGAATGGGGACATAGTTGAATTAACTGGTTTCATGGATGTTGGGGAGGAGGGAAATTTAAGTAACATTATGAGGAAAGGAAAAAATGAGAAAGTGCTGGGTACACATGCATTGCAGCTGGCCTTTCTTGGAGTCACAGGATTTAGGTTTCCTATTGCTCATTTCATCTCAGATGGTATCCAAGCATATGGGCTTTACCCTTTGTTCTTGGAAGCTGTGGACCGCCTGAGAATGTTTGGTTTCAAAACAGTTTACACCTGTATGGATGGTGCACAGTGCAACAGGACATTCATGCATATTAATATTGGCACCAGTACTACATACACTACTCAGTGCCCTTGTAACTTTGCCAACATGATTTTTATGATGGACTCTAAACATGTTATAAAAAAAATACGAAATAATATCATTAAAAGTGGAACATCTAAATCTTCAACTAGACTCCTTACTTTAGAAACTTCACATACAATACAATGGCAAATGTTCATTGACTGTTATAAATGGGACACAACTAACGCTCTGCAACTTCATATAACGTTAACCAATGAGCACCTGTATCAATCAAACCAACAAAAAATGAGGAACCATCTAGCAGAAGATGTACTTGATTCAGAAATGCTAAATTTAATGATGCAATATCAGAAATATCTTGGAGAAAAGGGATGTGTTTTGAATGGTGTTATTGAACTTCTTAACATGACCTCAAAAATGATAAACATATTTAAGGATATGCGTCCTGTAAAAAATTCTGATGACCCAAGATTGGAGGAACTTTCCCTTGTAGCCCAGTGGTTTGAAAACTGGAAAACTAGTGCTCTAAATAAGGCTTCAGTTAAAACAAAGGACAGGGGCAAACGAATAATGTCACTACAATGCCATGAAGACATTCAGTCATGCATAGTAGGTTTTATTCAACTGTGTAAAATGTTTATAAAAAACAAATCTACAGTTTACATAACTCCTGGTCTAACAAATACAGATGTTGTTGAAAATACATTTAATCAGCAAATATCGACATACCACGGGGCAAACGCAAATCCAAATGCACTGCAGTATCGAAGGGCCTTAAACCGTATTGTTCTTGGACAAAAAGTAGTGTCCCAGAAAGCAATGCAGGTAAAAATCGTGCTGCTGCTCTTCCATATGACTTTTCTTTGAAACAATACAAAACAACAAAAAGAAAATCAGAAGATAACAGTGCATACAGTAAAATAAAAGTAATTAGAATGTAAAGTGTACAGAAAATGAAAAACAGTGAAAATTCCACATGTCAGAATTTGTTCCTTAACTATTCAACATTTGTCTCAGATTTGAAAATCTGAAAATTGCAGGCTTGGTTTGATTGAGTCTGTTCTTGAGTAAGAAAATCTTAATCCTGTTGCACTTAACATTCGTTGTTGTGAAATATATAAAATCAGATGAAAAGCAGATGAACTTACAGGTAATTTATAAACTTCATTTTTACCTATTTATATTTGATCTGCAACAACTTATGTCTTCCACTGGTTCCATAGAGGACTCACTCAGGAACTGTCTTACAACTTCTGGTTGTTGAATTACACTTAGTTGTGGGTTGAAGTGGATACCTCTTAAGCCCCTGGTTTATCGAGCTCTTCCAAGTGCAAGTTGTCCTGGCTTAAATATGTGACGACAATCAACTTCCAGACTGTGATAAATTAAAAGATTTACACTACAATTTGCAATATTGAAACAAAACAATGCCACAATAATTTTCTTAACACACTGCCTTTTAAATTCAGACTTCAATATTTATGCTATTTAAATCCTTTTTTTGGAATGCTCTTTAATCTGGTTTGAAAGATAACCATGCATTTCTAATAACATGTAGTTTTGTTGATATTATATCTGTTTACCTATTAAAGTAGCAGCTGGAAAACATACTAAAGGAAACCAAGAAATTACTTATCCCTTTCCCTTATATAGACGCTTTATGACGCCTCTGCAGCAGACGGCTTTTTGAAAACATAGTGACAAAAGAAAAAATTGCACAAAACGTGCAATTTCTCCATTTGACACTATGTTTTTAACTTTTAGTCATAGGTTATTCGTTTAATTATTGAGATTTTCCAGTTTTTGACAAAATATGTTAAAAGCCGTCTGCTGCAGAATTGTTGTATGAGGGAAAGGGTTAACATCTACCGATTATTTGATTTTTTTCATTGTGTGTAGGTTCATTGAACTTGAAATTTAATAAAACCATTAATAGTCAAAAGAAATTACCAGTCAAGTATTAGGCCCTGTGATTTGTGTATACTAATGGAAAAACTGAGCTTGATTGGATACTGAACTCTAACAGCAACATCAGTATTCATGGGAGGACTGAAAACTGAAATGATAAAAGCATAATTAGTTTTAATTCAGTCAATATATTGTGAAACAAATTGCAGCACTTCACAGAATTTTGCAATTAAATACTTTCAGATATCCATTTCAATACCATTTTTAGCCTTAAAACACTTATCAATTCAGTAGTTCAACAACAAATAGGAAAATTGAGTTGTTTACCTGAAAATCTGATTTTCTCCATTGGCAATTTCATATTCAATGATGGGAATTCCACAACTGGACCACTTTCAGTGATATCAACGACTGTTCCTCGTAGACCATTCACTAACTTGTCCGAAAGATTACGTAGCAACATGACAGGTGCCTCTTTCTTAAGCCAAATAGTTTGCAGTGCAAGTATTTTGTTTAAGAACTTGCGATCCCCCTCATCAGTTGATTTGTACTCATATAACTCACCAGGACAATCCACTATACACTGCCTATTGTAATCATCAACTTGCTCATTTCTTGAAAACAGTTTAATGCAATTGTCATCTTTTTCTAAAGGTCTCTGTAAACTTTCAATAAACAATGCAGTTTCCGCTGATACATTTCCGATTGAAACTTCATGTATAGCATGTATAAGTTCAGTGTCTGATTGCCCTAATACTGTTGTGAGGGTTATTCTATGGGGCAGCACTTTCGAAAACAAGTTGCTTTCAAAGCAAAATTCCCCGGTGGCAACTGTCTAAAATCACCAGACAGCAGTAGCTGGATGCCACCAAAATGTTGATTCTCGTCCTTCAGTTTACAAACTTCATTAAGGCATTCAAAAATGTTCTTACTCAACATCGAACACTCATCTATAATAAGAAAATTTGTGTTTTTAATTTATTTTCTCACGTCTGCAAATTTTACATTGTTCTCGATAACATGTCTTATTTCTTTACAATAAAACCTTCCGTCCCCATTGCCCGACCATCTGTGTATTGTTTGCGCTGATTCATACAGACAGCATGCGATTCCAGTGGTGGCCGTAACTGCGACCACTTTGTTTTGAGACTTTAAAGTTTTACAAATGTGTTTTATTAGAAATGTTTTACCCGTTCCTGCGGCGCCCAATAATAAAAGATTGTGTCCACTTGAAATACAATCAACTGCCGCTAATTGCTCACTATTTAATGCCCTTTTATTCCTTAAAGAACTGAGTACGAAAACATGCGAATGAAGATTACACAAAATTTGACATATGCCGCTGTTTTGGTTTCTGACTTTTCGGTACTTCACTATTAGAAGCCGGGCAAAAGAGGCGAGCCCCCAGAAGTGACCAATCGGAGACGCGTTTACAAATATGATGCGTGCGCAGTCCCTTCGCAATATGGCTGCATAGAAGTTTTTATTTACACGGTGTCGAGTAAAATCGTTGTTTCTCTGAACTGTTGTCTCAAAGGCTATCATTTTTAAATGTAAGTGTATTAATTTAATGTATTTATTATGAATCTAGTGCAACTGTGGTGCTGAACGGCGAATATTACGTATTTTAGGCCTGTGTATGCCTGTGTATAGATAGCGCAGTTTCCGGCCAGGAATCTTCCGACCTACAGAAATGTCAACTTTGAGTCGTCATATTGCATTTAAAAAAAAAAACTCGTGGAAAACGAATGATGTTCGAGGCAGAGACATTCGTTCCACGTAACCGGTGTTTCCGCGACAGGCACCTTTGGTCCCCCGTACATTTTTTTGCGTTCAATTTCTATATCATTTAATATATGGACATTACAAAGTGCGTTTGTAAAGTGTACGTGTTAGATTTTCGGGATCGGTAATAACATGTCCAATTAGTTCATGGGTGTGAAACATTTATGCCCATCTCCTATATTGTCGTGCCCTTTAACTGTATCTATGTGCATGAACAACAAATACTCAACACAAAAGCGCAACCTGTATATGTCAATTTAAGATGACAATTCAAAAGCAGTGTAGAAAAACTCCGAAAAACTCCGAAATATATTAAAACAACAGTTTATATCGGGCTGATGTCGGTCTGATATGTTTTCATGAACCCGTTTCATGATAAGCCTAGTCAATTAGGTCCACATTTGTGATAATGAAGGTGACCCATGTGAAAGTCAATTCAACCCTGTTCAGAACCACAGACATCACTATCGACAACCGCTAACAAGAGTAATTTTAATGAGATCCACTGCTCTTAAACATTTCCCATATACGGCTCTTGAAAACATTGTGACAAAAGGACAAATATCACTAAACAAGTAATTTCTCCTTTGGCCACAAAGTTTTCACATTTTTCATTAATTATAACTTCGTTTATAGATATTTTCTATATTTTCTCTTGTATGCCTTGATGTGTTGTATGTGTATTTTGGACACAACTAATATACTTGTTCAGACAGTCTAAACAGAGTAGATCAGACTGCGATCTACTGTTCACAAAAGTCATCAGGTACATGAACCTACATGTAAGAACATGTTCATTAAATGTCTTCATTTTATGAATGTTTTCATACTATGAAGCTTGAAGTTGAAGCTTTAGAATTGGTGGAGCTATATCACTGAGCATCTTCTCACTGCACATACTGTAGCACTTACGTAGGCTCTTTCTACAGATAGTGAAGTAATAGATGTAGAAATAACTACAGCAAGAGGACCACTGTAACCGTGTAGGTTACAATATACCAAAATAAATCCTTCTTTGTTTCCATGTAAATCAACCAGTTTCAGTCCTCGATTGTCAAACTTTCTAAGCGTTTCTCATGTAGATCACCATATATCATTGAAAAGAGTTACCTCCTAGCTTTAAAACAATCCACGGAAAATGTGGGTCATGCATTATGCAAGAAAGAACTCACCAGGCGAAAATGATAACCGTCATTTTGGACCAAATCGGGCCCGGACAAAACCGGTGTTTAGCATTCTCTACTTTCACTTTCAAACAAGGTCAAAATACTAAAAGTGATCAAATCAATAACTTCCAGTGATCAAATCAATAATTTCCAGTGCATCCTATACACATTCACAATGCATTTAAACTCAATGTCATACATTCAATAAATTCTGGTGATGGTAAACACTTTTTTCTACGCAAACAAAGTTTTTTTTAGGGACTATAAAACCGTTCTTTAGTAAATGTTTTTTCTAATTATTTACAAAGTATGATATGAAATAAAATCACGAAAGCAAACATTAGGTCTATTAAATAGTTATTTTCAAAGAAAATTAATTTTTACTATACCACCCAAATTTATTTTTTTCGGCTAAAGCGGACAAGATTTATGCTTTCGCGCAATACATAGGTTTTCGCAAAAGAAAAATAAGAAAAAACATCACATATTTGGTTTTACTGTGTCAAATGTTCATAGAAATTATCAAACTTTAGATTTATGTACTACTTTCAGACATTTTGGGCAACCCGTATCATCATTTTCAACAAATTTGACTGTATCTAAACATTTTTGTAGACGACACAAAATTTACCTGTCATTTTCTTGAACTCCGAAGCTCCTTTAGACACTTTTTTGCTCTCAAAGATCTGTTTTTCCAAATTTCCTATGCAACCCAAACCTAGGTTTCACGACTTGATTCCGGCAAGTTTTCTGCGCTCGCAAATCATAGAGGTCTCCAAGACAAAACATGAATAAACACATAGCATTTTTAGGATTAACTGTGCCCCATGTTTAAAGAAATGATTAAACGTTAAGGTTTTGCCTGTTTTAGGCAATTAACCAATCAAAGAAAATTTTTAAATAGCTTGCAAAACATCATTTTGTGGAAAAATGTCAAAAATGAAATTACCTAATGGCTGGATACTTTCATGGGCCTAAATAACACTCCAGGCACCCAGTAAAGTCTATTAAGTAGTTATTATCAAAGAATATATTTTGTTTCTTTACCACCCAAATTTATTTATTTTCGGCTAAATCGGCTAAGTTTTATGCTTTCGCGCAATACATAGGTTTTCGCAATGGAAAAATAAGAATAAACATCACATATTTGTTTTTACTGTGTCAAATGTTCATAGAGATAATCAAACTATATATCAATATGCTATTTTCAGACATTTTAGGCAACAAGTATCATCATTTTCAACCAGTTTCACTGTATCCAAACATTTTTGCAGACGACACAAAATTGACCAGTCATTTTCTTGGACTCTGAAGCTCCTTAAGACACTTTCTTGGTCCTCAGAGATCTGGTTTGTGTGTAAATTTACAGAGAATGATATAAAATGAAAGCAAAATAGCAAATATTAGTACAATAAGACAATTATTCTCAAAGAAATTTCAAATTTCCGATGCAACCCAAACCTCGGTTTCGCGACTTAATTCCGGCAAGTTTTCTGCGCTCGCACATTATACACGTCCCCAAGACAAAAAAGCATAAAGACATAGCATTTTTAGTTTTTACTGTGCCGCCCCATGTTTAAAGAAATTACTAAACTTTAAGGTTTTGCCTGTTTTAGGAAATTAAACAATCAAAGACAATTTTAAACAACTTGCAAAACATCATTTTTTGTGGAAAAATGTCAGTAAGGCTCTTACCTAATGGCTGGATACCTCCATGAGCCTAAATTACACTCCAGGCACCCAGTTTCATCATTTTTCTAGCAATTTGACTGAATCCAACAATGAAAAGTACCCTAGAATGCTTCAATATGTGCAGCTGACACAACATTTTCTGGATACCTCCATGAGCCTAAATTACACTCCAGGAACCCAGTTTCATCATTTTTCAAGCATTTTGACTGAATCCCACCCAGTAAAGTACCCTAGAATGCTTCAATATGTGTAGCTGACACAAAATTGACTTTTGATATATTCCACTCGAAAGCTCTTTAAGACAAAACAACTGTTCTTAATGATATGTTTTATATAGTTATTTACAAAGTATGATATGAAATAAAATCACAAAAGAATATATATTTTTACTATACCACCCAAATTAATTTTTTTCGGCTAAATCAGCCAAGTTTTATGCTTTCGCGCAATACATAGGTTTTCGCAGAGGAAAAATAAGAAAAAACATCACATATTTGGTTTTTACTGTGTCAAATGTTCAAAGAGATGATCAAACTTTAGATTTATGCACTATTTTCAGACATTTTTGGCAAACAGTATCAAAATGTTTAACCAGTTTGACTGTATCCAAACATTTTTGCTGATGACAACAAATTTACCTGTCATTTTCTTGGACTCAGAAGCTCCTTTAGACACTTTCTTTGCCCTCAGATATCTGGTTTTTCTGTAAATTTACAGAGAATGATATAAAATGAAAGCAAAATAGCAAATATTAGGACAATTAGACAACTATTTTCAAAGAAATTTCAAATTTCCTATGCAACCCAAACCTAGTTGTCGCGACTAGATTCCGGCAAGTTTTCTGTGCTCGCGCATCATAGAGGTCTCCAAGACAGAAAAATTATAAACACATAGCATTTTTAGGTTTTACTGTGACCCATGTTTAAATAAATGACTAAAATTTAATGTTTTGCCTGTTTAAGAAAATGTTAATATAGCTTGCAAAACATCATTTTTTGTTGAAAAATGTCAAAAAGGCTATAACCTAATGGCTGGATGCCTCCATGAGCATGAATTACACTCCAGGAACCCAGTTTCATAATTTTTCAAGCAATTTAAATGAATCCCACCCTGTAAAGAACCCTAGAAAGCTTCAATATGTGCAGCTGACACAAAATTCACTTTTCATATATTCCACTCAAAAGCTGTTTAAGACTAAAAACGTGTTCTTAAGTTCATGTTTTTTCTAATTATTTAAAAAGTATGATATGAAATAAAATCACAAAAGCAAATATTAGGTCTATTAAGTAGTTATTATAAGAGATTATTACACTCGAGGCACCCAGTTTCATAATGCCAGCTGACACAAAATTGACTTTTAATATATTCCACTCAAAAGCTCTTTAAGACAAAAAAAAATGTTCTTAAGTTTATGTTTTTACTAATATTTTACAAAGTATGGGAAATTACAAAACCAAATATAAGGTCTATTAAGTAGTTATTATCAAAGATTTTTTTTTTTTCTATACCACCCAAATTTATTTTTTTCGGCTAAATCAGCCAAGTTTTATGCTTTCGAGCAATACATAGGTTTTCCTAAAGGAAAAATAAGAAAAAGCATCACATATTTGGTTTTACTGTGTCAAATGTTCATAGAGATGGTCAAACTTTAGATTTATGCACTATTTCCAGACATTTTAGGCAACCAGTATCATCATTTTCAACCAGTTTGACTGTATCCAAACATTTTTGCAGACAACACACAATTGACCTGTCATTTTCTTGGATTCCGAAGCTCCTCTAGACAATTTCTTTGCCTTCAGAGATCTGGTTTGTGTCTAAATTTACAGAGAATGATATAAAATGAAATCAAAATATTAAATATTAGGACAATTAGACAATTATTTTCAAAGAAATTTCAAATTTCCTATGCAACCCAAACCTAGGTGTCGCGACTAGACTCCGGCAAGTTTTCTCCAAGACAGAAAAATTATAAACACATAGCATTTTCAGGTTTTACTGTGCCCCATGTTTAAAGAAATAACTAAACTTTAAGGTTTTGCCTGTTTTAGGCAATTAACCAATCAAAGAAATTTTTAAATAGCTTGCAAAACATCATTTTTGTGGAAAAATATCAAAAAGGCTAATACCTAATGGCAACTATAAAGTCTATTAAGTAGTTATTATCAAAGAAAATAAATTTGTTCTATACCACCCAAATGTATTCATTTTCTGCTAAATCGGCCAAGTTTTATGCTTTCGCGCAATACATAGGTTTTCGCAATGGAAAAAAAAGAATAAACATCACACATTTTGTGTCGAAAAATGTCAAGAAGGCTATTACCTAATGGATGGATACCTCCATGAGCCTAAATTACACTCCAGGCACCGAGTTTTATAATTTTTCAATCAATTTGACTGATTCCCACCCAGTAAATTACCCAAGAATGCTTTGATATGTGCAGCTGACACAAAATTGACTTTGATATATTCCACTCAAAAGCTCTTTAAGACAAAAGACTGTTCTTAAGTTTATTTTTTTTCTAATATTTTACAAAATATGATATAAAATAAAATTACAAAAGCAAATATTAGGTATATTAAAGGAATACGCTTGGCTGATGACAACTCGCTTTGAATTTAATAAATATCGACTTAAAGAACATTTATTTATCATGCATACAACTAATAATCAAGATATTATTATTTAAAGATGCCTATTTGTGCTGATCGGTGCCGCAGTATGAGCGCGGCCATGTTTACATATCGCCATGTCTTGATACTTTCTGAAGAGAATCGTGACGTCATTTACACACTATGTCCCAAACAAAACATAAAAGTGTAGTGAGCTAATGGACGACTGCGTTACTATAAAGGGAATACAAAATGACTTTTTCGTAAGAAAATTAACCCCGGAAGTTTACAAACCTAAACTTCAATTATTCGAAATGGAATTCCAAGCATTACATTATATTGTTACTAGATCTATATAAAGTTTTATAGTAAATAGTATCCAACCATAGTAGGTGGATAGAAAACACGAACTTGACTAGTGTAATATATATCAGCCAATTAAATATATGTGTGTTAACAAGTAATGTCATTCGTTTATATATTTGACAGTTGTTTGTTATGTTTTCACAGCGCGTTAGACATAATGAACCGTCGTTTTATTTACAACAATCAAAGGTCATAGAAATAATCAAATGTCCGGTAGTGGTCGTACGCTACTGTAATAAGATCTGTCGACGAGTCTTTTGAGCAGACATAATTCGATCCCTTCTCTACATACTCTGCAGAAGACGGTAAAGATATTTTCCATATAAGTCATCTGCTGCAAATTTGGTGTATGTGGAAAAGGGAGAATTGAAATGGTTAATTTTGACCAAATTTTCAAAAGGATTTTTGTTGTAAAACTTGTATATTATATATTGAAGAAAAACTCTCAAACCTGCTTAAATATCCCTTTTTATTCCAAATGAAATCGTCCAATTTCTAAAATCGTTATTTGTTTTTAGTTGAATGTATTTTACCACAATTCATTACCTCCAAATACAAGACACGGGAAAGTTTATGAAGATGAGTACAGCATAGCTTCGGAGGTTTTACACAAATGAGAAACGTCACACACAAATCGCAATTCGGAGGTCATATTGTGAATTGCAAATAAGATCAAATTGCATATTTGTATGGTCGGTTTTTCGTCAGGATGCGTCTGCAAAGGCTTACTGTACCGCTCAAAAGCTAAAACAATTTTCGGCCATGCCTATAAAGTTTTTTCTTACACCGGCACTCCAAACAACACTACAATCTTTATGACAGCAAATACATGTATACATAAAGTTGTACACGTTGTGACAAAAGGCGTAATTCACAGATTGATCGAAAATTACAAACATTGTACCGTTGTTTATTGAAAACCAATTAAAGGTCATAAAACCCAATCATATTTCCGGTAGTGATCAGACACTACTTATGATCTACCAACAAAGCATCGCCGAGGCTTTGATGCGCTGATAAGAAGCAGCAGCCGATTAGGGGTAATAAACAGCAAGTCCATTAATTAGGGGTAATAAAATAATCAATTGACCATCATGCAAGGCGTAAAATGTTACAGCAGTCAAAAGACGTCAGTTCGTTTGAGAACATTCGATTTAGTTTTTCCTATATAATTGATTACTGCAATACTGTTACGTCTTTCAAAGCCTTGTACTGCCCCAAAACGTCAGGAATCTGATGATGATCAAATGAAAACAAGGACAGCACTGACTGTAATGGACCATGTTCATTCCCTGGATCGACAGTAGCGAAACGATTTATGTGGTGAAAGGATCTATAGGCAGGCATTTTCAAAACTAACTGGAGAGTGGACAGTTAAGCCTGTCTATGAACATAATAACTTCATGTGGGTGTTCGAGTTGATGAACACATTTGTTGAACATTTTCCTCTGGTAGCGGCATTACGATGCAGTTATAGCATGAAAAAAAAATCCTCCTTAGACATCGGGACTAGTGCGATCTCCAATTCTTAATACACATTATTCCTTTCCATTTCCAAAAGTTCGATGTCTGAATACTCTTGTTCAAAATTATATGCGATAATCTCGTCTAATTTTTTACTCCATAATTATAAGAAAATGTTAATACACTCTCAAACTATTAATGCAGTTTAAAGTATTATAGTCAAACAGCACGAGGTCAAATCTAACGCAGTTTTTACAGAATAAGAATTATTTTATCCAATGGTGGCCTTTTTTTACTGATAAATTAAATTAACAGCAATTACGTTGTCAAACTTCTCTATTATCTAATTCAATAAATTAACGGCAATTACGTTCTCAAACTTTTAAAATTATCTAATTAAGAAAGTTTAAATAAACATTCAAAGCAAACTGTAATCAATTATAACACGGATAAATTTACCGCCCCACTCTGATGAATTTATAATTTAAAACATACATACATGTATACAATATTTTTACCATTAAACTTCAAAAAGTGGTCCTTCCTCATAATCGGCCTTTTTGGACCAGACATTTTGGGAAATTGGCCTTTCTTTCCGGACCTATACTCGGCCCTTTTGGACTGGCCTTTAACGCATTCGGCCATTTTTGACCTATACCTAAGATAAGATAGCGATCTGAATATTAAGTAATCAATACAGTGATTATCGGAAGGGTGTCTGACGTCACAGGAATTGACGTCACAGGAAGTTGATTATAAGCAAAGATGGCGGCGCCCATAGGCGATCGATACCGACGTGAAAACAATAACTTTAAAAGCATATATCTTGCAAGCATGTAAAAAAAAGTTAATTACATTAAAATGATACATTACTGTAATGCTATTTAGTCATATAGTTTAATCTGAGTATTCCTTTAAGTAGTTATTATCAAAGAAAATTATCTTTTTCCATACCACCCAAATTTATTTTTTTCTTCTAAATCGGCAAAGTTTTATGCTTTCGCGCAAAACATAGGTTTTCGCAAAGGAAAAATAAGAAAAGACATCGCATATTTGGTTTTACTGTGTCAAATGTTCATAGACATGATCAAACTTTAGATTTATGCACTATTTTCAGACATTTTAGGCAACCAGTATCATCATTTTCAACCAGTTTGACTGAATCCAACCATTTTTGCAGACGACGCAAAATTGACCTCTGAAGCTTCTTTAGACACTTTCTTTGCCCTCAGAGATCTGGTTTGTGTGTAAACATTTACAAAGAATGATATAAAATGAAAGCAAAGTATTAAATATTAGGACAATTAGACAATTATTTTCAAAGACATTTCAAATTTCCTATGCAACCCAAACCTAGGTTTCGCGACTTAATTCCGGCAAGTTGTCTGCGCTCGCGCATCATACAGGTTTCGAAGACAAAAGAAGCATAAACACATTGCTTTTTTAGGTTTTACTGTGCCCCATGTTTAAAGAAATGACTAAACTTTAAGGACTTTGTATATTATGTCTTCCAAAGTGAAGAAAGTCAGTAAAACACTGTATAAAATATTGGATTATTAAAGAGTTTTAATCATATAAAGTATTAAACTTTAAGGTTTTGCCTGTTTAAGGCAATCAACCATCATTTTTTGCAAGAAAGAACTCACCAGGCGAAAATGGTAACCGTCATTTTCGACCAAATCGAGCCCGGACAAAACCCGTGAATAGCATTCTCTACTTTCAGTTTCAAACAAGGTCAAAATACTAAAAGTGATCAAATCAATCATTTCCAGTGCATCCTATACATATTCACAATGCATTTAAACTCAATGTCATATATATTCAATACATTCTTGTGATAGTATACACTCATTTCTACGCAAACATGTTCGTTAAACCTTTCCCACATACATGTACAACACATCTGAAGCAGATGACATTGAATAACATCTATGAAAACATGTGAAGGTATAATTATAGAAAAGAGTTGTAAACATTACCTTCGTTTGTTATTATGTGTTTGCTTAAAGCAACAGCTCCTCCTAAACCAATGGACCAGTTTCAACCTAACTTCACCGGAATGATCCGTTGATGCTAGTTTCAACCTAACTTCACCGGAATGATCCGTTGATGCTTCTCTTTCAAAACGATTCAAAGAATCAAAATATATGAAATACTTTGTTTACTCCGGCATCAGAAAGGGCGAAATGGCCATTTCTTTTTCAAATTCTTCGTCCATGAATAAGCGTCAGATTCCAATAACATTTTAGAAAAATGTTCCTCTAAAGGTATTGTTCAAGCCATAACGAATAGTCGAAAACATTAGGTCAGTCAGTCGCTGACGAAAAAGGACAAATTTATAAAAATGATATTCTTAGTAAACTGCTTGTCTGATTTCAAGATAAAAGTGTAGAAATGTTCCTCCAGTGACCCTCGTCGTAATTTTCCAACCAATAATCAGAAAAGGTGTAAAATGATATTTTATTTGATTGGTAGAAGGCGTAAGCTAGACTTTTACCTTCAAATAAGATTCTCTCCTAAACCAGTTGACCAATATAAACCAACATTTACAGTTATGTTCCTTTGGTGTTCAAAATTGTTCAAAAGATAAAATGCCTTATTACAAATGCCCTTTGGGATATGATGTTCATATTCAAGTTTGATTCCCACATTTCATAATTTTTTCCATGATATTTGAAGTTGCATATTTGGTAATATACCACATCTCAGGTGATTGATATAGGGCCAATTTGAGCCTTTTGTAGTACGTCACACACCATGCATTTGTATGAAGGACACATGAGATGAGACATGCATGAAAGAATTAAGAAAGAAGACGCATGAGCATGTAATGTTTATAAATAAGAATGTCATGAAAGATACAATAAGCATCATACACCATGCACCCGTAAGAAGGACACATGAGATGAGACATGTACGAATTAAGAAAGAAGACACATTAGCATGTAATTTTTATAAATAAGAATATCATCTAGACACATAGAGTTTTGACGGATAATCCCCTCCATACAGTCAAACCTATCTTTGAGTACCTCCAATACACTACCCCATCAGTACTTTCAGTGCTTTGATTATATATTATATGTACCTTCATCAACACATCTTTCAATATTACATGTTAGTTAAACAAAATCCCCTGGATCGACAATGCTTTAAGCCATTTAGTATTCCTTTGGCGAATTATTGTTATGCCGCTTCATTGCTCTATGGCATTTTTATAATTTGTTAGACAAGCAGTATGTTACTTCGTCTTCATAGCAACCGAGTAACTACCAGCTTTATGTCACAAATAATACGTTAATTTTTGCAGCAAATTGTTTCAAAGTTTTATCAAGGGTTAACGGAAAAACAAATGTAAATTTCCATCAGACTTTGAAGGATAAGAAAACACATATTATGATTGACGCTCGCTTACTAAATGTTCAAATGTCGTGTGTCTCCAGTTTCGAAAAGCAAAATTGATGCCTTGTGCCATTTTGCATTGTTGTTTAATAATTCAGCTCCTTTACAATTTGCGAAAATGGCAAATAAACGGGCAATTTATTAAACTCTCTGAAACCGTGTACATTTAAAAATAAATAATCAGAGTGACATTTCTGTGTCATCGGGTTTTTCATATGCCTTTTTTTGTTAAATCCTCACCCTTCTTACCACAAATAACACACACTGTTCCCTATTCATCATGACTGTCTACTAAATCACAGCATGCATGTAATAAAACTCCATTATTTATTGGAATAAACATTTAATCAGTAAAATAAAGGAATATATGCAAACTATTCTAAGGCTGTTAACTCGGATACATTCCTATTCGAGACACCAGTTAAATGCAAGCGATTCAATATATTAAAAGGTTCAAAACATATTTAGAAAATAGCTTAATACGATGATATGAATAACTACGAAATTTACAGATGACGTCACATCTGATTAATGCATATTTCACCAAGTGTTTTATATAAATGACTTGTCTAGTATCGCACAAGTTATTGACACTCGAAAGACGCGCATTTCACCTAATATACATATACATAGTTCATGTATTTAAGCAGTCGATCCGGGTACACACTATTTAAACCCTATCTGATAGAGGGTCAGCCAAGAAAATATAACACAATTATTTGGAAATCGACTAGATATTTTCTTATGAGAATATTTCTAAAATGTTTACTATATATAGCAATCTAGGGCAAAACACCCGCCCCTGGCGTTTATGTCTTTCTACCAATCAACATATCTTGAAGAAATCAATCCGATCACATAAGGAGCATTTCTACATTTCTTTTTGGAAATTGGCTATATGCTTGCGGAGGAAAATATGTTCACTATAACCGTATAAGTAAATAACGTTTTACCAATCAAAATGGATTGAAGGGGTCTGATAGAAGGTCACCAAAGACATTTCCATTAAACTAGTTGAAAATCGACTGGATACTTTCGGAGGAGAAGATATTTAAAGTTGTCGCTATAGCCATATAAGGCAAACGAACCTCTTGTTTTACGACCAATGAACATGGATTGAAGGTATTTCACGTTGATTACAAAAGGATCATATTTAAAGAAAAATTGAAAATCGTCCAACTGGTTTGGTGAGAGATTAAATTTAAAGTATTTGTCTTTTGGTTGCCATGGAAACCAGAAATATGCAGAGCTAAAAACAATTTGGAAGAGTTTAAGTACTGAAACTCATGTGATTTTTGCTGTATAGTTTCATACAAATTGACGAACTGGTAACTGATGATAATTTGTTGACGTACGGACGACGCACGATGCACGACGGATGACGGTCAAAAGGCACTTGTACCCAGGTGATCTAAAAAGTTTTATCGTGTGAGTTTACAAATAAATATAGTCCTACATAAATAGGTGCATTTCATGCGCCTTACATAAACTAACATATGATATAGGCTTATTAAAAGCTAAAACGTATAAAGCAATTTTACGGAGC
The DNA here is from genome assembly GCA_031761405.1 of Serripes groenlandicus. NCBI lineage: Eukaryota > Metazoa > Mollusca > Bivalvia > Cardiida > Cardiidae > Serripes > Serripes groenlandicus. The sequence continues at coordinate 37,963,602 of JASEVX010000006.1, read as the reverse complement.
CCCCATAGTGTCATTCAGCATATGTTTATAATATCAAAATAGGCCCGTTTTATTTCGTTTAACAAAAAGAAAAAAAAGCTAACCTGTATATTAAAAAAATATCGAATATTTATTATGATTAAACGAAATGATTAATTCAGCAAAACGAAATAAAAGGGATAATATTCATATCTAAAACAGTATCTAATACTTATTTCATTTTTACGAAATATGTATAGAGATTTTACGAAATATGTATTGAGATTTTACGAAATAAGTAGTTTATATATTCGAAATAAAACGGCTTATTTGCATATTAAGAAAATGTGTTGAGGTTTCGTACAATTGCATATGAGATGACAAATATATCTACTTTTCCCCTTGGTATTTCCTTTACATTGGTCCATCCTTGGTACCTAACATGCATACATACATAGGATTGTATACGTCTTTTCACAATATATTGAAGCCTTTATTAAATATTTCAGCCTTAATTGGCGATATTGAGATTTTTGCAAATAATACAGATTCTGGTATGAGCTTTCTGACCTGACATCAGCATTGTTTGCCGTTTGATTATCAAACTGTTCCAAATTATAACATGAAACATATTTTTAACATGGCTGTCTACTTTATAAATTCGTCACTGAAAGAGTTATGAGCCAACTTTTGTACAACAAAAACATAGTGTGTTGTCAAATAAATCTAGTCCTTCCCTTGGGCGGTTCCTTTACACAGCATAGGTCCACCATCCTTGTGTAAGTAGAGCGGGGGCCAAACAAAAAAGTCCAACTTCTTCCCAACCTTTGTGTATGCCTTGTATACATCTTTATCAAACTTTCCATCGTCTGCTGTTTCTTGGAAACCAATAACGACTGGTGGTTCCTGTATAGCCATGTACCAGCATAATTGTGCACATTTAGTGATATAGGTCATCACGTTATCGCTGGATTTAATGTCGATTCCTCTCTCTATGGCTATTTTCTTTGCGATTATCTATACACGTAAGTAAGACAATTATTTAGTTGCATGTGTAAAATAAAACAAAATAGAATGTATCAATATGTCAATGTTAAGATAAAAATGATATTTACATAGTGAGTACATTACCTGTTACGCTGGATATATAATTCAAATTAAAAAATGTACATATAACCGTATCGAAAATGTACTAGGACACGTTCGTTCAAAATGAAAAACTTTAGTTAAGTTTAGTCTAAATTCATTTATTTATATCGATTACAAAACAAGATATCACGTTGCTTCCTGGATACTTCACTTGTACTCGCGCAGTTTGTGTGAAACAATCAGTAAAGGCAGAACCTGCTCGAAAAGGGATTCTAACCCGGGATCTCTGGTACAAGAGGTCGACGCTTTTATCATTGAATCGAGTAAAGATTTTACCTGGCATTAATTAATATTCGACTATTAATTTAACTTTCGTTATTTGGATGCCTTTTTTTGGTAAACACACATCCTACATAATATATAATATTGATGAATTTAATTGGGTTTCCCTTAATATATGATACCTTAGATATCTCGCCTTCTTGTTCAAGTTTAACACCACATAGTTTCCTCATATCCGAAACAGCCTTCTTCTGTTCTTCCGTAAATTCATCAGTTACTTTGATTTCAGCAGTAACCTAGAAAATGGCAAAGAAAATATAGTTATAATGCTCCGACCATGGTCCACACATGGTTACTTTCAGTAACGTCAGCCATCCAACAAAGCAAAAACCAGTTACATGTTTTACAAAAGCTGTAGTTTTAATGATGGATTCGCTGAGTTTAACAGAACACGTATCTGGGGTGTATTCAGATATTAACACATCGATGCTGCAGTGGTAGAGCTTTGAAGGTAGATCATAATTAAAGGATGAAAAAACCATGCACTTTGGAGTATTACCCCCCCCCCCCCCCCCCCCCCCCCCCCGGCCCATATTTGACCTAATACATTACAATTACAAATACAACGATGCATGATCTATTGAAATATCTCTTTCTTTACCGCACACCTCTCTTTATTTCTATATCTCTTTCTTTATTGTCTCTCTCTCCCTGTCTGTCTCTCTGTATCTCTTCACCTCTCTCTCCAACTCTACCTCTGTCTTTCTCCCTCTTTCCTTCTTTCTCCCACTCCATTTCTCTCTGTTTATATATCACTTTCTATATCTCCCTCTCTCTTTCTATTTCTCCCTCTCTCTTTCTCTTTGTCTCTCTCTATCTGTATAGATATATATCTTGCTCCCTCGCTGTATGTTTCTCATTACCATCTCTCTTTCTCTTTCACGACAATTTTACATACCTCCCCTGTGTCTACGTTTGATTCAAACTGTAGATCACCGACTAATGATACCTGTAAGTATACACTTAGATTAACTGCTTATTGCACATGAATCATTGCTGATTACAAAGAAGGCAATTTAGAAACCCAAAACATTAAAGAGATTATCGTCTGTCAATATGTCAGTCCGACGGACGGATTAACACACCACGGAGACGTAATCTCGCCAATCCCTACGGGTAACCCTGCTAAGGCAGCATATAATGATGGATATATACAAATTGAAAAGCATTACCACAGATAAAGCTTGATAAAAATATTTAGTCTAAATTGTATATTGAGTGGCTAAAACTACGAGTTTGAAATATAACGGACAAACTCAGAAGTGCGACAGCATAAATAACCATGAAGGTAAACCAAATAGGCAGACAGAGCTGAAGTAATCGAGGGCGTCAGTAGTTATTTGCCATTGCAACAACTTAAGTTTGATATGAAATTAAACAAACTGTTTCTATAACAAACATAGAAGAAGGTGAAACTATGAAGACTGTGGAGAATATTACATAAACGGGTAGAACACCTTCGTGAAGTATTTAATCGGATAATCCTTTTTGATACGGAAGGTGCTTTAATCAAGACAACAGAAAATTAACGAGCTACAGGAACAGATACATCATACTTTCTTTTATACGAAACATCTAGAAAACACTTCACACACCCTTTTAATGTGCTTATGTGACAAAACAATATGCAATACATACTAAATATGCAAGGCTAAACAAAGCGAGCTAAATAAAATGTAAATTACAACCAACACTTAATATGAATTTATATGTTCTTAAAGAAGAAGGTGGCCCTTGAAATTGAATACATCGGAGAGCAGTGCCATTAATTATACTTTGAACATACTCAATCATATTTCACAGCATCCATTAACGCGACCTGTTCATTGTATGGAGATCCCTCATTCATAGAAAAGGTCATGTACTGACCCAATGGAGCAATAGTGAAATGACATTATAATGTTTACTACCGTATGTATTAACAAGACTAAGTCATAAATAATGACAAAACTTTAGCGGGTGGCCGTATCTGTTTTTAAGGTGTATTGTTATACCGCTTTTGAATTAATCACATTTACATCAATTGAAGAAAATAAAGAGAAAATGACGTTGAATCGTGTTCTATCAACGTCTGTCAAGATATGACGTACGATGATTTTTACATGGACACAGAAATAAGTAAAAGAAATACGACTCTTCATCAAGTGACCAAACATTGGTTAACATGTACGTCAATTAGTCAGAAACGTGCGAACTTATGCAGATTATTCAGCTTTGTCCAACAGTCGTTTAAGCCAAAGAACCGAAGTACCACGTTATAATGTGATTGTTTGAGGTTCAAAAGGTTCACGTGAATAAATTAATTATCAGGTGTTTGTGCGAAGGTTGTTATGTTTACCAGCTTGTCTTGAGACTGACGATATAACATATTATTTCGTTGTTCTTTGTCTTTGGTTTGCCCTTCAGTTGTATCTTGATTTCCAGTCATATTTGCGGATTCCGGTTCTTCTTGAATTTGGTCATTTGCGTGAATATACTATTGATTATAATTTGTATGTGCTTTCTGTAATGAAGTACATGCAGATATGCATGAATTGGGTTTAGTTATTCATTTGCTGTAAGTAAATACCAATTAGTGAGGGTTTTTTGCTTAGCGTTTACATTGCTTTCGCCACAGATAACACCAGACGATATTTCAAGTGTTATATTTGATATAAATTCCATCAACGACGATTGGCTTTGTTTAAATATAATATAACATATCGTAACAATTATCGCCCTTTCTCAATAAAACTGGGAAAAACACGCTGCAGTATGTATCTCTACCACTATAGGACTGACGGACAATATAGTATGTGCAAACCACTCGTACATAAACTGTACATGGGCCACTTGTAACACATTTGTTTTATTTATGTGAGTTCAATAAAGTGCAACTGTCCCCGAACCACAATAACACGTTTAAAGACTTCATTTCATATTAAAAATCAGTGTTTTATTCATTTTATATCTCCACCTGTCTGTAACTGAACAAAATAATTAGATTGTCCAACGCGGAGATAAGTAGTATTACATAAACTTCTTGATCATGCTTACACCTTACGGATGTCGCCATTTATCTATGTCAAATGTCAATTTACATTAAAACTAAGACTGTATGGTGATACATATGAAAGCAAAATGTTACACATTTAAAGCTGCTGACCTTCAGATGGAGATCAACATTTTGAAATGTTGAAATTGTGCAAATATTGCTAATAGTGACAAGAAATTAAGTGATAAGTAGTTCAAAGTTATTTTGGCAGTAAATGTTGAAAAACTGTCAATTGAAAGTCAGGCAAATGTGGCTTACTGGGTATATCTACCCATTTAAAATGAGGAATAAACGATATATATTTAGATGTTTATCGTACTGGAAAGTGTAATTATCGCTCTTACTTTATCCCAGAATTATAATTCTGATATTTCAAGACAACTTTTGAACAATTTTAAAACTTTGACTATACTATCTATTTTCTGAAGATCAGCACCTTTAATGAGTTTATTTCATAAAAATGTGTTCTTGAAACAAATTTGTCTATACACTTCATTTAAGATTTAGTAGCGCATGTTTCATAATGAAAAAAGAGATCTAGAAAAAGAAAAAAAGGCTGAAGAAGGTCAGTTTTGTTGTGTTAAAGATTGATAACGACAAAAGAGAAATAACAAATCAGACAAAACTATGTCTAATACTGAACAGAAAAAAATGATACAAAACTTTAAACACTACCCCACTTGCAATAAATATGAAGCATACGAAATTTTCAAGACAGTTAGTAAAAATATGTTTTTTTTTATTATAAATGAAAATATTATCATGGACTAGAATTGATAACTTTGATGTACATGTTGAATGCCTCAGCTAAAATATTTTCGAAAGTCATAGATCTGCTGCAGATGTGTCAACATGCGTTTTCATGTTTGAAGAGGTGATAAAGTTCAAATAGGCCTACATAGTATAAACAAAAATGAAAAGGCACAAATCATAATTTTAAGCAATTTGTTAGTTTTTGTTCTAGAATGTTTTAAGTCATTTTCACGAGAGGCATTGAACGGTATTAAACCTTGATTTATTATTCCTAGTGTGATACCAAATTTAACAACTTAAATTTTATTATTTTTAAGCAAATAAATAAATTTCAGTATTCACAAGTTGTAAAGATTTAAGTTACCGAAATCCTTGACAACATTTACATTTTATTATCAAAAGGACGAACAACTAGTCAAGGTTTGAATATACTTTTATTGACATGACTATGTACAATATATACATTTCATTTGTCCTTGATCTGATATATATCTTACTATTGAAAGATACGTTACACAGGATAAGATCATATAGTAATGATACAAAAAGTCAACAAGAAGTTTTGTGTTTGGCATTGTTTAAAGGTATTGTTACATATTAGATTATTTTAAAGTGTTCCTTTTATAAATATTATACAAATCATTTTAGTTATGCCAGTGTAAAGCTACGATATATTCAGTCACTGTGCATCTCATACACTCATATAAACAGAACGGTATGACATAAGGCAATCATATACAATATGTTCAAAATACTTATGGTACATTTTCAAAGATTAAAGGCATGTTTATTGTATGTCTTGAATAGCTTAAAACAATTAGGAAAACAAACACATAACACAAGATTGTGGTAACATCATCATACTTTGTTATTAAACTGAATATATGTTTCAACATGTGGCCACGAAGAAATTCCATTTTGTAAATAAATACTTACATACTGCATTCACAATTGAATTATGGGTTCTTTATTTTTTTTGAAGTTATAATGTATCCAATCAGTTTAAGTTAAGAGTTGAAATTTAAGATTGTGTACTTATCGAAAAAGATGAATTATTTTCTCTCTAATAAAATGCAGGTGTTGATATAAATTTGTTCTATTCTATGAATATATTTGCTTTGTTGTTAGTATTCAACTATGAATTGGATAAACGGTTGGATAGGTTAACCACTCTCTATTACAAATCAATGAAATCCCAACATCTATATCTTTATTGAAGTCTTCTTTACTCTTTCAGCGACGAATTGTTTCAAGTAGACTCTTCCATGTTCGAAATCGGTCGTCTAATTTCTCATGTAAAAAGAGTTTTAGAATATTTTGATAACTAAAAAGCAAACAGTGCTGATTTCAGGTGAGACAGCCCGTTACGACCTGACTCACCTGAATCTGCATTGTTTGCAAAAAACTCAATATTGCCATTGGCGCTGAAAGAGTTAACTGATTTCATTTTGAAATAGTAATTGAAACATTTGTAACCTCAACAGATACCAGACCTTTAATTAAATGAAAACATCTCTTTCATCAGAAGAGTAATGTTTAATAAATGAAACAGGCAAAATAGGTTGTATAATACTAAGCAAGTAAGCAAATTATGATTAAAAAAAACCAAGCGATTAAAAACCAATAATTCCCTGTTTTATTGAGAAATAGCGTAACTTAGTTGTCAACATTTAAAAGCGTTCTCTAACACAATACTATACTTATAGTAAGCATTAATTATTTTTGCTAACGCAAAAAGTAAAATGTTTGATTAACTTCAGTATGCATTAGATTTAGACTAATGGGAGACGGAAGAACGAAATTGAGAGTCGTTTGAACAATGGATTCGTATTTTCTTGTAATCTACGTTTTGGTAAGCATTGTACAATGAATGATCGTGCTTTTGGTACAACGCTAACGGGTCCCGAAACGTCTGCAATGACGAATGTTAGTGACGTATAACAATTTGTTATTTACAAAATTAAATGTTCTTGACTCCAGGTGGAGATCAACATTTTGAAATATTACAACTTCTGCAAAGATTGCTTATTGCTTTAAATGGTAAATAATAAATAGTTCAAAACTATTTTGGAAGTACCTGTTGAAAAAACAGTAAATTGAAAGTTATGAAAATGTACAAAATTTAGCTTACTGGGCATGTATACCCAGTACAAATGAATCATACAAGAGTTATATTTAGATATTAATTCTAGTCAAATGTTAAATTATTACTCTAATTTTATATTTCAAGACAACGTTTAAACAGTTTTAAAATGTTGACTATACTATATAAAATCTGGAGTTCTGCACCTTTTATATCAAATTAGCAAACTACATGTATAGTAAAAGAGGCAATATTGCGTTTGAGTTTCATTCAGCATTTAATCAAAGTATATATAATAACCACACGTTTCGTACTTAAAGTTTTCTGGTACACCATACTCAATTATCGATGTTGATCAGTATTTCCAGTTGATAGTTTTTAGATTTTCTGGAAAATGTATCTTCTAGCTTATTTTACAGATTATAAAGACGATTTAACATTGCAGATGCACCAATACCATCTGTTATATACATACATGCTCCTCTCTTGTCTCAGTTGAACAGGGGGAGTGACATTGGTTATCTATGCTTCGACCTGATACCTCAATTATTTCCTATAAAATTTGAATAAAAAATATGGAATACAATACGATCCTGCTTTAACAATATAACACTGCCAATACGGCCACAAATAATCCTCGATTTAGCCCACAGACAATTCGAAGACGATTTGCCTCAACTATTTAACCAAAAGGGCAAATACAGCATAAACTCCCATCGGGCGACATCGCCGTAAATATCTTGCTTTGGGATCATGAATTCGTTACAACAACGTGACAGAGTGCTTTGTTCAGACGAAAGCTATTTAAACCTGTCTCTACCTTCATTAAAGTGTAAACTGTTTTAGCTTTAAATATATATGTTGTATATCATAAACAATATGAAACTTGGAATGGATTATTTTACATAGTTTTACAGATTTGTTTCGGAAGGACAATGTATGTCTTCACTCATGAGAAACTAAGTACACAGTGATATTTTAATTATTATACGCACCAATGTGATCATTTTTACGCATGATTTGTTTTATACATGTAAATCATGTAAACACAACTTAGCCTAGTTTGATCGTTCTTCACGTTTATAAATCTATGATTGTATTGTCCCCTAAATCTTTAATTAAATCAATTGTCAGTCAATACAAAAGAAACGTTACATTGCAAGGGCATGTATTAAACTCATGTGAGATAAGCTGAAAACCAATAAGAACCGAAACTATATTTCAGATTAATGTATAACGTCTGGAAAACGAAACACATGGTATATCATAAAATGAAATATACATAATAATGATACTCGTAAAGGGAAAATAATAATTACATGAATAAATAATTATTTAAATACAAAGAACACACAGCTATCCTGTGTGTTATGGCTACACAAGCTACACTTTGTATTAATTCATACACGTCTATATTTTTTTACTTTCATTAGATTGAGTACGTACCTCTGGTGTGTTATTTATCTCTATGTCCATAGCTTCCTCAGTATCATCTGTGTTAGGCTGAAAGACAGATTTGTATTTTGTTTGTACAAAGATTATTCAGCACTTTGATAATAAATGCATTTCTATCTGTACAATTTTGATTAGATATATAATCATTTGATCCTCAATCAACGAACTACTGTTTAATGTTGCTAATTCATACAAGTTTCAATTCCTGTTATTGCCAGTGCAATACTCATCTTAAAGTTGCATTAGTTGAGATGTCAAATATCTCGTATATTAAATAAACATAAATATTGCACGGGTTAAGTCATCACACCTTACATTTATACTGATAACCATGTCAGTTTACCCTACCTCGTGAGTGGCTAAACCATTATCATTGACTTGGAGCGATTCATCAGTGCTTTCACATTCTTTTGTTTTGACATCTGCTTCTCCAAAAAGCTTGTCAGTGTGGGAAGATTTATCTTCAGTAGAATTACTTGTATCGGGCTCTATATGTAGATCTTGTTTTACAGCGGGTTTGTCGAGCTTTACCGTGACCATTGTCAATGTCTTTAATATATCTCTATGGGGTTGTAACAGTTGCACACACTCATCATTTACTGTCTATAAAAGATACCATTTATCTGCTAATAATTGAGTTAGTGAACAAAAGAAAAACAGACAAGGCATATACATATATTGTTTAATGAAACGTTGAAAACTGCGTTCATTCATAATTGATGATAGTGATTGATTGTGTAGAAACAATGAAACCATTTTTATGCTTCTGTTAACTTTCCAGGAACTATACAATTTGCAAATACATTACTTTAATACATACTTGCTAGCTTGTGCATTTATTTATTACTTGCATGCATGTGTCTCCTCTAAAAAAGAAATAATTATCACAAAAGTCAAAGTAAAATAAACAACCCAAGGGCTGCCCTGTGTTCCATAGTCACAAAACCCAAAACGTGTTTTGCGAAACCTACATAGGTTTCGTCGATAAACCGTGCATTAGTCGGTAAACCAAACCTGTTTTGCGTGTCGGAACATTGCTGAATTTTAGGTGGTATGAAATACCCGTAATGCTTCACTAGAACGACTTCCTGTTCACGATGGCCATTGAAAAAACTCCACCGCCTCGAAAGTTATTTTTGATTTTATACCCCTTTAGAATAATGTTTCGTAGTAATGATTTGCACATTTACATTCGCCTTTTTAATCTTTATACATATACTATAATTATTTTATGTAAAAAGCAAGATATAGCACTTGAATCTTGGTTTCGTCATCATTAATTCGTCGACCCATAACAATCAACGGGAGGAAAGTAAATATGGGTTTTAATTTGTCATGAAATAATACAAAGACAGAATAAAGTGAAACACATATTTGTTATCCCCTCAATCTCTCACTGTATCTCTCTGTCTCTCTCTCTGTCTCTCTCTCTCTCTCTCTCTCTCTCTCTCTCTCTCTCTCTCTCTCTCTCTCTCTCTCTCTCTCTCTCTCTCCTTCTCTCTCCCTCTCTCTTTCTCTCCATCTGTCAATGTATGTTTTTCTCTCTCCATCTTTCTATCCCTCTCTCTTTCTATCTCTGCCTGTATGTCTCTTTATTTCTGTCTGTCTTTCCCCCCTCTCTATATAAGTTGCTGTAATACTCGATTAATATGATATCTATATATCTCAGTAATAATTTAGTTTAGGTGTTTTGGAAAAGTTATCGCCCTTGAAATTCGCCATTTACTTTTTATTACGTTTTCGAGACGGCATTGTTGCCTTTGTGTACATCGCCTGGCGATAAATACATTTTAGATCTTGTCTCGAGTCAATGACCCCCATAGAATAAGTTTGTTATGATCAATCTACAATATGAGATGCATTATTTGACACATTTCAATGTTTTATAGTTATGTTCAGGAGAACGATTCGCTCCATCGGGTTTCGATATCATACTATTTTACCCTAGCTTCGTGATATTTAATGACTTATGCTGTAGACTGGTATATTTTCTTGATGAATGACTCAATAGCAAGTTAGAAACTGGTTGTCTTTAACTTTTTGTGCGATGACTCAGGAATGCTTATTTTTCTATTTTCAGTTTTCTACTGAACTAACTTGATTTGGTGTTATCTGTACAATCGGTATAAGCATTATTAAACAATACATGCTGAATAATCTCTCTCTCTCTCTCTCTCTCTCTCTCTCTCTCTCTCTCTCTCTCTCTCTCTCTCTCTCTCTCTCTCTCTCTCTCTCTCTCTCATTCTCCCTCACCCCTCTATCCCTCTCACTCACCCTCTCTCTCCCTCCTTCAATCAGTCCCTCTCACTCGCTCTCTCTCCCTCTTTCTCTGTCTGTATCTCTCAATATACAACTTATGATTATTTCAGAAACAATACTTTAATGGGTTCTATTGTGTTCTTCCAGAATGCAACCAGTTCAGTTTACACTGAAAGACAGAAGAAGTGTGTCTTTGGTGTTAGACAAAAATGATTTGGGTAGAATACTGCAAAATGGTATGTATTGAAGCTATTATAGTTTCATCTTATTTTTCCTGTGGGAATAAAGATCAATGATAAAGTACGAAAGTCATTTAGTGGTAAGCTAAATAAGGTGATATTTCAAACTTGAAGTGTAATGGCTGGTGTTTACTGGACATTTAGTATGTGGAGAACGGATAAGGGCTGGAAATACCAGGCTTCATAATTGATTTATTTTATTAACCATTTCCCTCATATAAACACTTTTTAACGCCTCTGCTGCAGACAGCTTTTTGAAAACATGGCGACAAAAGAAGAAATTGCCCCAAACAACCAATTTCTCCTTTTGTTACCATGTTTTCAACTCTATTCAATTATTGTACTTTCACTTGTAGGGAGTTTTAATTTGTTCATGTAGGTATGTTTTCAAAGTCGTCTGCTATGTATATATATATGTATAGTTAAGTTAGTTATGTCCAGTAAATGTCACTTTATTTTTCGGCATATGTGTTCGACCCATAACAGTGTGTATACCAAAAGAAACTACAAAGTTAATACGGTTCTCTCTCACTGGGTCACTGTCTCATTCATGCCTGCCCTCTCTCTGTCTATCTATATATCTATCTACATCTCCCTCTCTCACATTATATCTATCTGTCCCTCTGTACCCCCCCCCCCCCCCCCCCCCACACACACTATCTCTCTTTGTCTATTTTCTTCTATATATATATGTACTGTCTGTATCCCTCTTTCTTTTTTCATTCTTTTTTTCATTCTTTCTCTGTCTGTCTGTCTGTCTTTCTGTCTGTCTGTCTGTCTGTCTGTCTGTCTGTCTGTCTGTCTCAGTCTCTCTGTCTCTGTCTCTCTCTGTCTCTCTCTCTGTCTCTGTCTATGTATGTCTGTCTGTCTCACTCTCTATATCTCTCTGTCTGTCTGTCTGTCTGTCTCTGTCTCTCTCTCTCTCTCTCTCTCTCTCTTTCTCTTTCTCTTTCTCTCTTTCTCTCTCTCTCTCTCTCTCTCTCTCTCTCTCTCTCTCTCTCTCTCTCTCTCTCTCTCTCTCTCTCTCGTGATAGTTGCCATCTATTAGAACTTCGCGATGTTACTTGTGTAACTTGAATTAACTTAGAATATTTCTGCATGTGGAAAAGGTTTAAAATGGTATGTGTTCACCAAACACTAGGTTGTTGGTAAAAAATAATAATATTATGTTTAACCCTTTTCCCACTTGCAAACACATTCTGGGCGTTCATGTACGGTATATGCAGCAGACAAATTTTAAAACATTGTGACAAAGGGAGAACTAAGTCATAATGAGCAATTTCTCCATTTACTAGAATGTTTTCAACTCGATTCAATTAATATTCTTTCATTTATTGACATTATCAGTGTGGTTAGTGTCGGGATTTAAATCCCCAGTCAAGGCACAGTGGTCATGGTGGAGTGCACTTGGGCAAGGCACATTTCCTAGCCTTGTACTGGCTTGTTTACCAAGGGATCAGGAATAAGTGTACTGTTGCCGTGATATAACTGAAATAATGCTGAAAGCAGCATAAAACACCAATAAAATATTATCAGTGGCAGTGTCTTTCTTATACGTTGGAAATGGTTAAAAGAGTGATATATCATAGTGTGTCTAGGTCTCTGGATCTATTATATGTCAATGTTTGACAAGTTGATGACTATATACAGTACTGAGAAAAGCTTTTTACAAATGTTAAATTCTCATCTCCATTTAACCCTTTTCCTCATATAGATGCTTTCTGACGCCTATGCAGCAGACGGCTTTTTGAAAACATAGTGACAAAAGAAGAAATGACTCAAAACAAGCAACTTCTCCTTTTGCCACAATGTTTTCCACTTTTAATCATAGGTTCTCCATTCACTTATAGAGATTTTCTATTTTTTGACAAAATTTGTTGTCTGCTGCATAATTGTTGTATGAGGGAAAGGGTTAAAGAATTAAATTGTAATTATATCTTTCCAGGCAAAACAGACTGGATGTTATGGAATGACCAGATGTGGTTGTTTCTTGCATACTTTTGATAGAAGAACATAATGATGGGCTTATTAGAAGTGTATGTAAGTATTTGTATCTATTATTTTCATGATTCCATTTCTTTGATAGAAAGTGTGTTTTGAAATGCAGCAGAATAGTTGAATAGCTGTTCCATACATGTACACTGGTCAAATTTTTTTCTGGAGCAGATGACTTTTTACAAACATGCAGCAAATAGCTTTAAAAACAATTGTGGGAGAAGATAAATGATCTTAATTTAATTTCCTTTTCATCCACCATGTTTTCAAATATACATGTTTACAAATTATACTTTCATGCTTGCAGATGCTATCTTTCCAAAATAAGATGTGTTTATAGAAACTGACCAGAAGATTAGCATATATGAGCCCTGTGTTTAAGCCATTCCTACATACAACAAATCAGTCGCAGAGGACTTTGAAAATATCTAATCAAAAATAAAGAAAAATATCTAGTAATGAAAGTAAAATTATTGAATAGAAGCATCAGAATGAAGCAAAGGGTTATTAGACATTTATACTTTAAAATCAATCAGTATTAAACATAAAAATAACTCCTGCTTCATATGTCCATTAGTGGGATTGTGTGTTATGATCAGTCATTGAATGCAGGGCTGGAAATAAATTAACTCCTTCATATATAATAATATGCAAATCCATTTTGCCAATATATGTGTATATAAGTACGGTACTATATTACTATAATACTATATATAAGTAATGTGCTGCAGATTTGTTGTATGTCAGAAAGAAAAACGGTAAATAAAATTTCACTTTTGCATTATTGTATCAAATGTTGAGCAATAAACATTCCCTTTCGTATACATTTTATTTGTCATTAGTAGGGAAAGGATATACAGTCCAAGCATGTTGCAGATGGCCTGCTAAGAAAGAATGATTACAACTGGAAATAGGTGATCACAACTGGAAATAGGTTGGTCTTTAAGCCGTGTTTTGCACTACCAGTTTTAAGCTCCACTAGGTTAAACTTAAAGCCAGTCAAGCTTATGTCACAACGAATTGTCCGGTGTGCGTGCTTTTGTCATATTTTTGTTTAAAACAACTTTTGCTCCCTAACCATTGGGATGAAACTTCATAAGAAGCATCTTCTCAATGTCCTCTCCTAAATTCCTTCAATTTATGTGGATCCTCAAAAATTCTGGTTTCCTTCAAGCCATGTTGATTGGTGGAAAAACATGACTGCCAGTGGGCGTGGCTATTTTTTCAATATATGGCTATAGTGAAAACTTTAAAAATCTCCTCCCAAAGTATTTGGCTGATTTTAGAATAATTTTGCTTAAATGTTCCTTGAGTGACACCCTAAAAGATTCCTTCAAGCTATGGTGAATGGTAAAAAAACATGGCCACCAGGGGGCTGGGCTATTTTAATTTTTGCCTAATGGCAGTGGAGCCATACTGGCCCTTTTGCGCATCTTGTTGTTATACAACAATATAACCAAAATATGTAAAAAAAACATGTTGTGAGAATAAGAGGCATATATTTCTATTAAAAACATGTCTGATATATGCTGTTTTGAAACTCATTTAAAACATCTAAAGAAAAGGGTGGCAGAATAAAGGAAACTTTTTGTGATTGAGAATGTTAAACGTTTGTAACAAAGATGTTGCTGCAGAAATATCAAAAGCGGACTGCATCAGTGGATAATTTGAATTGGATTCTGTTTCATCAAATTCACTTATAATTTGTACAGGGAAATCAGTTCACAAATCCAGGTACCTGGTGGCAACTGATGTCATGAATTTACTAATGTTTAATGCAGTTTTACCATTTGCTACATGCAAGTACATTTTGACTTGTCTGCAGTTGTCAATTTAAAATGAACCATTTCTCCTTTTGCTGCAATGTTTAAAACTTAATTCAAAAACAAATTTTCTTTATTTAGATTATTATACCCCCTTCGAAGAAGACAGGGTATATAGGAGTCACTGTGTTGGTCTGTTTGTCTGTCGGTCGGTCAGCCGGAAGCCAAATTTTGTGCAGCCTATTTCTTACAAACCACTGGGTGGAATTCAATAAAATTTTACATGAAGCTTCTATACTAAGAGGAGATGTGCATATCTTAAAGGTCTTACAATTGCATGTTATTTTACAGAGTTATGGCCCTTTTACTTATTAAGCTATGGTGTTGGTCAAAGTACTGTTTTGGGGGTATTTATCATTTTCAGTGATAGTTCTAGTTTTGATTTGTTGTGTTTGGGAAATAGTTAGAAATAAATAAAATAAAATTTAAACTTGTTCTTTGAATATTATCAGGTTCAAGGCATGGATGCAGTAAGGAAGAATGGCATTCAAGAAATAAATAAGGATGTTGCTTACATTTGCTTGTCCAGGTATATGTTTTTGTATTTGAAAGATAAGCTTTTTAAATAATGTTCAATTTGAAAACATTGAGTAAATAACAGATTATTTGAAAAATTCAGAAGAAACTTTGAGACAGGATGTTTTACTTAGATGGAATAATTGAGCAATTTATTTTTATTTATACCTCTACCATGAATCTGTTTGTGTATTGTGGGGTCACAGTGTCGGTTGGTCAGTGTGTTTTTTTCTTCTATACCTAGAGGAGAGGCAATCCAGTTTGATATTTTGTACAAAGTTGTGATTTTGATAATTTTACATTTAAACAGCCATGCCCAGACCATGAATAGTATACATGATCCATGTACTGTAACAGAGTAACATATTGGGATATTAGTCATATGATAGATCTAGTTGTTTCCAATGTTATCATTATTATAAGCAAGGAAAGCAAACAAAATAGACATTTTGTTAATTTTTAGAACCAATTATTATAAGAAAATTTAACTTGACATGCAGCTTATTTTTAAGAGTTATGAATGCATTATTTGATTTATGTTCATTTTAATCTTAAATGTACTATTAGCCATGATTGTTGAATTCAAGATAAGGCATGATTCATCTAGCTACAGTACACAAGTTATTCATAGCTTGATATACATAATTATAATACATGTATTTAATATGCCAATATTATACTATTTTATGAAATTGTTGTTAGAGAAAGACACATTTAACCTCATGGGCTGCTTTTTAGATCACCTAGAGCCAAAAGCTCAAGGTGAGCTATTCTGATCACTTTTTGTCCGTCTTCCGTCGTCTGTCGTCCGTTGTTAACATTTAGACATTTAGACATTTAGATCATCTCCTCCTTAACCACTTGACCAATTTCAACCAAACTTCACAGGAATGTTCCGTTGGTAGACCACTTTCAAAACTGTTCAAAAATTGACTTTGGTTGCTGCGGCAACAGAAAAGGTGAAAATTGCCAAATCTTAAAAAATCTTCTTGTCCAAAAGTACTGGCTTGATTTGAAAATTATTTTGCACAAATGTTCCTTGGGGTACCCTCTACCAAGATTGTTCAAATATTTCCGATCCGTTGAAAAACATGGCCGCCAGGGTGCGGAGCTTATTTTCCTTATATGTGCATTGTTAAAACTTTAAAAATCTTCTTGTCCAAAAGTACTGGCCTGATTTGAAAATTATTTTGCACAAATGTTCCTTGGGGAATCTTCTACCAAGATTGTTCAAATATTCCCGATCCGTTGAAAAAACATGGCCGCCAGGGGGCGAAGCTTGGTTTCCTTATATGTGCATTGTTCAAACTTTAAAAATCTTCTTGTCCAAAAGTATTAGCCCGATTTGAAAATTATTTTGCACAAATGTTCCCATGGGCACCCTCTACCAAGATTGTTCAAATATGTCCGATCCGTTAAAAAACATGGCCGCCAGGGTTGCTGCGGCATCAGAAATGTGGCAAAATGTCCAAACTTTAAAAATCTCCTCCTCTGAATCTGCATGTCAGATTCCAATATAGTTTGGTAGAAATGTTCCTTTGGTGGGCCTCTACAAAGATTGTTCAAGGCATACTGTTTGGTTGCAAAAAATGGCATTCAGGAGGCATCAGAAAAGGGGCAAAATGACAAAATGATTTAATGTCTTAAATTGATAAGCTGTTTTGTTGACTGTCCATTCCCTGCAGTTTACATTCACAGACAAATGATCAGGTGATCGATGTAGGGCCATCTTGGCCCTCTTGTTTGTTTTCGAACTAAAAGAGATGTGCTATGGAGACAAAAGAAGTCATCTGTATCAAGGATTTTGTTAAATTTAGATTATTTAATTATAGAATTAAGTTTTATTTAAAACCACCTTGTATTTGTATTCATTTTCTGTGCCATTTGCCAGAGTAGTTGTATAGACAACTACTACTTACAGTGCAAACGTTTGATTGTGATACATTTACATGTTGGGATATATATATATATTGTCTTCTCTTTTCAGAAAACATGAAAGTAAATATCAAACAGAACCCTTTACCTCATACAGACACACCTGATGCTGCGCAGCAGACAACTTTTAAAAAGGCCTTGAGAAAACGAGAAATTACTCTTTTTGCCACATTGTTTTCAGCTCTATTCATTTATGAAAATTTCATTTACAGATATGTTCACATTTTGGCCAAGATGTTAATCCTTCCCAACATTCAGCGAATCTGTAGAAATCACTTTGTTAAATATTTTGCTTAACCCAAACCAACATACAACATATCTGCAACATATGACTTTGGAAATATTATGACCTGCATCAATGGCTATTTTCTTTTTGAAATGATAGTCTTTTACCTGGGAAGAATGTTGTGTACAGGTTGAAGTTTTATATATAAGACATACTGTTGGAAATGGCATTAAACTCCAATCAATCTTAGTTGCTTTGGAAAATTACTTTTATTAACCTTTTTATAAACCATTTTTCATGTTATTAAAATGATGTGATATATAATAAAGTGCATATGTCTACTTTACTTCATTACAGAATAAAATGACATGTAGATTAGTTATGTAATTACTTATTTATTTAAATCATTAATCTCCTCCTAAACCACTGTACCGATTTCAACCAAATATCACACGAATGTTTCTTTATAATGGGGTCCTGTAATAAAAGTGTTAAACATTTAAATTCTATGCAAAACACTGCAGCCTCAGAAGGGTGGTTGTTTGGTTGAATGACAAATGAAATACTTCTCTTCTGAATCTGCATGTCTGATTTTAAGGTAATTTGGTAGAAATATAACAGTCACTTGTGCGTCGGTGTTGCAACGTTGGTTAAAGTTTTGCATGCAAGGCCTTTTCTCACAAACAACAGATGCTATCGCTTTAAAACTTCACACACATATTGGACATCATCAAATGACCTTGTAGAACAAGTCCCAAAACTCTATATCAGATTTTGACACAGTTATGCCCCTTTTTCTATTAGAAATTCTGGTTAAAGTTCATTAAGAATCCATATCTTAGTAACTTCTTGATGCATTGCATTGAAACTTTATACAACCATTCACAACCATCACACATATGTAAACAATTAAGTATGATAACTCTTTCTAGCATTCAATGCAAATTATGGCCCTTTTTGTCTCGCCCACGATAGTGGAGTGAGACATAGCAGTCACTTTTCCGGCGACGTCGGCCGCTTTTACAATTAGCTATATCTCGGCAACCCCTGCTTGAATTTTTCTGAAACTTTGTTAGCTGTATTGTTTGGTCATGGGACATCTGTCAACGTCAAATTTGTCAGGGTCAAGGTAATAAATGTGCAGAACTTGACCTTTGTTAGGTAACTTAACCTCAAAACTTAACCTTTTTAGCTCACCTGTGCACGAAGTGCTCAAGGTGAGTTATTGTGATCGTCCGACGTCCGTCGTCCGTCGTCCATAGTACGTCGTCCGTCGACCGTCAACATTTTCTCCTCTGTAACCGGTGGGTCAACTGGGATAAAACTTCACAGAAAGCATCCTCTCAATGTCCTCACCAGAATTCCTTAAAAATGTTGTGATCCATGCAGAATTCTGGTTTCCATGGCAACGAAATGGAAAAAACTTCAAAATTCTTAAAAAATCTTCCCCTCTGAAAGTGTTAGGCCGATTTTCAAATTATTTTGTAGAAATGTTCCTTAGGTGACCCTTAATCAGATTCCTTCAAGCCATGTTGATTGGTCGAAAAACATAGCCGCCAGGGGGGGCGGGGCTATTTTGCCTTATATGGCTATAATGCAAACTTAAAAAAAATTCTCCTCCAAAAGTGTTGGGCCGATTTTCAAATAATTTTGTAGAAATGTTCCTTGGATGACCCTCTATCAGATTCCTTCAAGCCATGTTGATTGGTCAAAACACATGGCCGCCAGGGTGCGGGGCTATTTTGCCTTTTATGGCTAAAGTGAAAACTTAAATCTTCTCCTCCAAAAGTGTCCGTCCGATTTTCAAATAATTTTGTAGAAATGTTCATATGGTGACCCTTTATAGGATTCCTTCAAGCCAAGTTGATTGGTTGGAAACTATGCCCGCCAGATGGTGGGGCTTATATAGCTAAAGAGAAAAAAATATCTTGTTTATATCTCTGACAGCAACCTCTGCTTGAATGTTTCTGAAACTTTGTCAGATGTATTGTTTGGTCATGGGACATCTGTCAACGTCATAATTTTCAGGGTCAAGGTCATACTTGTTCAGAACTTGACCCTTTCTTATATCTCAGCAACCCCTCCTGGAATTTTTCTGAAACTTTGTCAGATGTATTGTTTGGTCATGGGACATCTGTCAACGTCAAAATTGTCAGGGTCAAGGTCATAATTGTGCAGAACTTGACCTTTGTTAGATAACTTAACCTCATAACTTAACCTTTCTTATATCTCAGCAACCCTTGCTGGAATTATTCTGAAACTTTGTCAGATGTATTGTTTGGTCATGGGACATCCGTGTCAACATCAACATTTTCAGGGTCGATGTCATAATTGTGCAGAACTTGACCTTTGTTAGGTAACTTAACCTCAAAACTTAAACTTTATTATATCTCAGCAACCCCTGCTGGAATTTTTCTGAAACTTTGTCGGATGTATTGTTAGGTCATGGGACATCCGTCAACGTCAAAATTGTCCGGGTCAAGGTCATAATTGTGCAGAACTTGACTTTTGTTAGATAACTTAACCTGAAAACTTAACCTTAGTCCTATCTCAGCAACCCCTTATAGAATCTTTCTGAAATATCAGATGTATTGTTTGGTCATGGGACATCCGTAAATATTTTAAGGTCAAGGTCATAATCTTACAGAACTTGACCATTGTTAGGTAACTCAACCTTGGTTATACCTCAGCAACCCCTGCTGGAATTTTTCTGAAACTTTGTCAGATGTATTGTTTGGTCATGGAACATATGTCAACGTCAAAATTTTCAAGGTCAAGGTCATAATTTTACAGAAATTGACCTTTGTTAGGTAACTTGATCTTGGTTATAATATCTCGGCAACCCCTCCTGGAATTTTTCTGAAACTTTGTAAGATGTATTGTTGGGTCATTGAACATCATTTAAGGTCAAGTTTTTAATTTATATACACATGTAGTGAGTTTATTATTTATCATGACATGTTGATAACAATGCATTGACAGACACTTACTTTTTCACATTTTATCAACTTTACTTTATTTTTGCATAGTGATACCATTTAATATCTGATTTTCTTAGAAGGGCGAGACACCCTCAGCCCGAGGTCTTGTTTAATTTAGAAATTCTGGTTAAAGTTTTGCGTGCAACTACATTTATAATCCATATCTCTATATTTTCTTAATGTATTGCACCTATGTTGATTATTAAGTTAGATTACTCTATCCTGCATTTACTGCAAGTTATAGCCCTTTATTGACTTAGAAATTCTGGTTGAAGTTTTGTGTGAAACGACACTAAGAGTCCATATCCTAGTAAATACTTCATGCATTGCATTGAAACTTTATACAACCCTTCCCAACTATCACACCTATATAAACAATCATGTTTGATAACTCTTACCAGCTTATAATGCGAATTATCGCCCTTTTTTTACTTAGAAATTCTGGTTAAAGTTTTGCATGCAAGGCCTTTTCTCACAAACTGCAGACGCTATTCAAACAAGACTTGTCCAACTTGATTTATAGTACTATACTATCAAGCCACTATCTCGGTAACAACTGTTGACAATAGTATCAAATGGCTAAAAAGTCGAGCATGCCGTCTTGCGAACAGCTCTTGTGAAATTTGAGCCTGTTGAACCTTTGCCAGAATGAGTGTTTGGCTGATATATATGATGGGTTTGAACATTGCTCTAGTCAGGTAAAAGACTAGGTCACTAGGCAACATTGAAGAAAATCTTGCTAACATTTTAGTAATAGCTTACCTGACCACAAAATGCGTTTATGTAAGTGACTATGTTGTTGGCATAACTCAGGTGAGCAATCAAGGGCCATCATGTCTCTCGTGTTTATCCAAACTTTTGTAAAAATCATCAGAACATTCATCGCCATCAAATCGCAGTCAGGTTCTCGAAACTGAATCATGTTGGGTCTAGAACTACGTGACTATTACACATTCTAGAAAACCCATGTGAGCACAATTGGGGTCAAATTTGCCATTGAAATCTTCAAACATGATCAGAACAATGATCTCCATCAAGTTATTCAGCTTTAGCACGGCGTTTTCTTGGTAAGATACCAGTACTACCGTTCCAGTTTATCCTGGACCAGTCAGTCAGTCGTAATGATAACCCCGCAACCATGAGCGCCAAGGAGTGCAGCAATTACTACCATTTAAAGTCTGTGGAGTCGTGTTTGAAACCGGGTCATTTGGGGTCAAAAACTAGTTACTTTTGACTTTCCGCAGCTTCCTTGGAAGACATTTACACATGTCCTTTACTTATATGCTGGTTCATTGACGATGCTCACTCCTAGCAGCTTTATTCCTACTGTAAATCAAGTTTTCACCCGACATATATCTACCAATTATATTGGATGTACTTGTATATGTATATCTGTCATCTGAATACAGGCTACATAAATGAAAGAAGCCAAAATATCATACGCTATTTTCAGACAAATCTCAACCGAAGACATCTACAGAGAAATTAAGATGGTCTTGAAAGTATTATGTCGAAAGAAACTGACCGTTTTGGCAACTTAATTTTTAAATACACTGTTTTCAAATATGACTCATTGCTTTGATTTTCATGTAAAGCTCTAGATTTTACGCACTTCAAACAAGGCCCTGTCTTTAAATTAATTACGTGTTTTCAACAACTATATGCATCTACATGTATAAGCAAAGTCCAACCTCGTAACTCATTATATCTGCATACTGTTTGAACTTAAATTGTTGTTAAACATTGTCCTCAATAATAAGTTGCAAATGAAATAAAACTTATAATTTTGAATTCGACAGTTCTTTCCATAAACGTATGAGTATAGTGTCAGTCGACGTTCGCCAAATGTGGAAGAATCTCCGCATGTTTCAGACATCGTGAAATAACCAATTTCTCCCGACGAATGGTAAATAGAAACAAAGGATTTATTTCCTGAGAATAATGATAGGTTGTGTACAGATGAGAGAAAGACATGCAAATCATACGTTGGTGAAATTGTCGCCCTAACAGAAGTCAGAGTGAATGACTAGCCTAAGGACACTCAAGTTATCTGCATTGGGGATTCTTTTTTAACTACGCAGTACAATGCAGATAACTTGAGTGTCCTTAGGCTAGTTTGAACGCCGTTTTTAACAATTTCTCAGTAATATCACGGAGGCCAGTTCACCTACTCATGCATTTCTCCACACAACAATCTTCCCAAGCAACTGGCTGCTTTTCCACATAGACTAAGCCCATTGGTGGATGACGCATGTCGCATTGACGTTCGTCAATCGTCGGAAAAAAAGTTGGCCGAGCCGGGATTCGAACTCACAACCCCTGGATTGACAGCCCACGTCGCTACAGACTGAGCTACCGTAATGTGATTTTTATCTTCTTTTATAGAGAGTTCGTTTTAGGTTTGTAGGTTTCGTTCCGTTCCATAGACATAGCTTAAACGTGTTTACGTTGTGTTTACTATGGAACACATGGCAGGTGAGACAAAACGGAAAACTATACGGATACTGAACACATGCCATATCGTCCATCAAAAGCCAAATTATATATAAATTAATGAAGCAAATATGAAACATACTTTTAACAGATCCAGCATCGTTTTCAAACAAGTTTCTTCGTCCATATTCCAGTTGTCGGTACATTCTTCATAGGCATCTGTCCATTCATTATCATACAGCTCGGAATATTTCTCTGCAAGTTTTGTAGGTCGGTTGATGTCACTTAAATCGGTTATGTTCGGATTGTTACGCGTCAAGTGTGCTCCTGCTATTTTACTTAACCTGGTAAAATGGAAAATGACCTGAATATGCTAAGAAGGATGCAACGTGTTTAAATCGCGGCAGCGTATATACACTACATGAACATAGCTTAGTAACTCATCAGCATCATTCAAAGTTTTAGTGAGAGAACGACAAAACTGTAATAGTTTAATCATCATTCAAATATGTACGATGGATTTTCTAGAAGAATTTAGCTCAAGACTGTGGTACTGTATTTCAACGACATATTTTTGAACATATATTTGGTTAACTTTATAGACACTCGGCGACAGTTCGCTCATAGAAACTATGGTTACAAAGACGAAACCAATTTCGCAAAGACAGGCTCAGTTTGATTGTGAGACTGTTTTATTGCCATTCAAACAATTATTATGTGTTCATTATTGGTGTAAGATTTCTGCTACTTTTAAAGTTCATAAATTTAGACAAATACTACTAATTCTGATTAAACAATATTGATTATCATGAGATTACCCTCAGAAGACTAGAAATAATAGGAGAACATAAAGATTGAAGGAAATATGTTACTCAGCTTAGTTTTTATCAAATGACCTTTTTGCTGACTAGCGATCAAGTTTTAAATATGATCGAGATTTGTCGGCGAACAATGTTCAGATGAACTATAATAAAGAAATGATGAGAAGGTTGTTATCTATAGGATGAACACAGTTTTTCTTTATTTAGACCACGTGACCTGGCCTTTGACTCCACGTTATCCAATCTCGGACTGATATCTTGCGAAACCAAATGTTTGAGGAACTGTCACGAAGATCAGGAGTGCACGGTTGCCTCTAGGATGTTCATACTGTTAATTTTAAGGACGGACGACGGACTCATGGTTGTAACAAAAGCCCACATTAAGCACTTCGTGATCAGATGACCTAAATAATCCAGGTAGTAACGTTATAAAAGAAGTCAATAATTGGGAATTACCTTAGTGTCAATGAACTACACTTTTCTTCCAGTATCACTATGTTTCTCTGTAATTGTTCGATACTATTGTCCTTACTTTGACTCTGTAATGTTTGTTGATGTATCTGGTATGACATTTCACGAACCGTACTATTTAAATGGTCTATGTTCGACGTATTCTGCTTTTCTGCTGTTACATAATAATTTATGTGTGTGTGTGCTTCATTCAATAAGAGTTTTAAGGCTCCAATCTCTTCCTTTTGTCTTTGATCTGACCTTAAATTATACCATTAGCAACCCCGATATCATTCAAACAGCTACGAGAAACATATGTCATAAACTATGCACAGTTTACGAATACAAATACATCAAAATGTCATGAAATTAAGTGTGTTGTACAATATGTAAAATGTAAAAAGAACTGCATGATTGTGTCTAAATGACCGACTAAGATAGTTGTTCTTCAATATAATTCACACAACCGAAGAGTTGTATGCAGTAAGGATACAGCAATATGTGTTCTCTTTTTAAAATAAATGTCTTTACAAGTTAGATAAAGTTATGCATTTCTTTTTGCATATGTCTATGTAATTTTAAGGTAGTTTGCAAAATAACTTTTCCGTCCTATAGTTGTGATAAGATTATATATATACCATTGCGCTGTCAAGCGAATGATTAAGAACTATTTAGAGTCCACGTATCTTCATACTTATCATGTTCTATAATCTTCGTGCAAATACATTGTAAAAGGTCGCTTACTGTAGGATAACAGTTTAGCTCGGCTAGCAAGTTATAAAGACGTGTCTGCATATGTATCAATACACAAATAATCTTCATTTCCTACATGTACATTCGAATCATATTTCGCAAGTTTAAGTAATAACGTCGAACTTGATCGGTCTGTAAAAGTATGCGTTTTAAGTGGTTTCGTAATACATGAACATGTGGTTTTGTCTCCTTTATAACATTGATATATACTATTGATGAACATACGTTTGCAAACCCATTTGCTTGTCAGCTAGTTCAACATTCGCTTTCTTTTGGCCTACTAGCTGTTTGACTGTCACTTTGTGTCGATCTGTTTCCTGCGTAAGTTCTCTTTTCTGTTTGTCAATTTCTCTTTTCTGTTTGTCAATTTCTCTTTTCAAATCAATGTTAGTATCTTTTAATTTCTTTTGGGTTTTGTTAAAATGTTCTTTTGATTTCAACTGTTGTGCTTCCTGTCTGAAAAAAAAACCTTATTAAAAAAAATACAATAACAAGTGTTTCCTAAAATCGCGGGTGTTCAAGAATGTTGGTATAGATAGAAATGAAGATAAATGGATACATGTACATGCAATATTTCGGGGATATTGGCTAGCACAAGTATTTTTACCACAAGTGTCTTTTATTTAATAATATTTCTTGGTATATACTAATGTATAATCCTTAATAAATGTATTCGATTCGTTTCTTGAGGGATCAGCCGCAAATGTTTCTTAAACATTTTTTCAAAATAATGTCATTAATAACTTATGATATTATCACTAAAATAAATATTTGTTTTTTACTGAAAAAACTACACACAAACCTGCGCACGGGTAAAACGTAACAGATATAATTAGTATAGTTCCTCGCAAGAATCAGGCAAATTTACATTTTAAAATTGGATGCAGCATAGATTATCTCTTATTTCAATGACTTCAATTTTATCGTTTAATTTTTAAACTTAGAACATTGAGTAACACTTTACAATAATCGTTCCATAGCAGTATGGCCAATTTCAAATACAAATAACATAATTCGAGTGGGGTTAGAACTGCCTAAAAAATATGTTTTTAATAAGGGTTATTGAAAAATGACTTTTTCCCACGCCTTCTCCAACACTTCAAGTTAGATTGAATTTAGATTTATATCGAATACGATATTGAGGCTTTCAAGAAAATTTCACAATTGTCCATGTTCACGGAAAAAGCTGATCTCGTTTGAATTTCATCATGAAATAAATTTGAAAAATAAAATGTGGGAAAAGGACACAATTCTTAGTTATAGAAATATCGAGCCATGACATCGTTTCGTATGGACTTAAAAAAGTCACTGTGAACATGACTTTAAATTAAGTAGGTGAAACGAGGGACTCGTATGAGATACAATGTTGGTGAACATGTGTGTTAAGGATGTACTGAACTGAGAAGTGGATATTTAAAAATAAAATAAAAAAATGTTACATTGTTATTAAATCTTTTGATTATGTTGTGAACAACCTGTTTAGTCATTATACCTTCTTTTAATGCTTAAAAATTAAAAAAAAAAAGTGTATTAAATTTGTATTAGATAAAGGACTGATTTTTTTTGTGAGCCTTTCAAGCTCTGTCTAGTCGCCATGTTTGATTATATAATATAACTGGGTAAAAAGAACATATTAAAGTCCATATATATAAATTTTAATCTAAAACCTGTACAGTATCATATTGTTTTGAAAATAAATAGAATGTATTGTAAAACTGTTATGACAATTGAAGATATGTTTAAAAAAAAAAAAAAAAAAAAAAAAAAATCATATTTTAACATTTTTTAGCCATTCAGACAAGGAAAACTGAAAAATTTTGCTCAATGGCATATACTTTTCTTTTTAAATTTTGATAAATGATAGTAATTGCAATAACCTAAAGAAGTTTCAGAAAAGTTAAATATTATCAATATGTTTTTTCCTTATTTCAAAGTTTTGAACTTTTCTATTCTTACACCTGACAAATATGGGTTCTCATTAAAGAAAAATAGCGTATATGTTATAGGTTCAATTACAACGTATCACATGAACTTCCAAAGATATGGATAACATAACTTCAGAATGAGATATAAACCACAAGAGAGTCAATGCCTGTGAGCTGCTAGAGCAATGACGTCGTAGGTACACGTACGTACATATGGGCGGATCCGTATATACAATCGACAGTGGATACTAATATATCTGTTGACATTCAGTCAAATCCCGTCAACAATCTTGTCGACACTGTTGATGCTTTTGTTGGATTATGCGAGGTCAGTTTATAGGAGTGAATTGAAATCCTACATCTAAACACAACTGGTTTTTGGTTAAAGTTCTCAAGCCCATGTGAAGTTCCTATTCCCAAATAAGATACCTGCTAACGGCATTTATAACGTCTGAAGTTAAATAATACAACTTATATAACGGCAAAGCTTAAAATATTTCTTTTAATGTATTGCTTGATTATATTACAGCCGTAATTATTTGTTTCGTAGGCACCTAAGCAAAATAATGTGCCACAGATCAGTGAAGCTACCCCTTTGAAGTCTGTTTAGCTAAAAAGGATATGGTCACAACTGATACTCAAAATTAAATTTCATTGATTGCTTAGGATATCACTGAATACTTGGTCAGTTAAAGTCGATAATTCCATTGATAGCAATATATCACATACGCGAATTGATTTCTCAGGATTAAATATTGATATCATTTGTAGTTGTGTGTTGTAATTTTATATACTAAACGTCTTTTTGACAACTGTCACCACGCTAGCACCACGCTGTGCATTCATTGGGAATTTTACCATGTGCGTTCTTTATTACGTTCTGTATGCGCCATGTATACATTCGAAGCACGCTAGCAACACGCTGTGCATTCGTTGTCAACTCACTATCTTCTTTTAAATCATGGCAGAAGTTCGGCGCACAATGCACGTCGCGTATGTTTTAACCGAGTCTTTAACATGAACTGACATAAATTATAGGATAATACAATATTTACAGTATCGTTTATGGTTTAAACAATAATAACTGGTAACCATAGAATTTGTAAAATTAGAATTAAAATCCCCTTTCTATGTAAATTATTTCTCTATGTTATAAGAAATAAATTAATGTGTTTTTTTTAGTTAATAATAGTTGTGCAGTATCCAAAATAGAAGTATGAATATTGATTTTGTGTAAATGAAGAAATATTGTTTTCATTATGAATTACTTCTGTTTAACGGAAGAGAAATACTTTGTTAAATAATTGAAGCATGCTTTACAGGATATGTTTTAATAGCTGACGGTGTCCCATGATTATGCTTGGGTATTATTGAACATTCATGTTAACAATGGATATAAGTGTGAAATATGTGTTGCGTAGCTAGTCTGTGTGTAAATGTTTATCAAAATACGTTGAACCCTATGTAGCACTGTTTGCCTGATTTTTTATATGGAAACTTTACCGTTGATTCCATGACCATGATTAGACAAACACAGATTAAATTTCTATCCTTTCATAAGTTTTTAGAATAAAAAGGATATAGGGTAATAATAATTAATGTATCTGTTTAGTGTTTAACTATATTTGTTCATTAAAGAAAGTCACGTAAACAACAATAACATGTACTACTTACTTGTATTTATCCAGTTCTTGTTGTTGTTGATGATAATGCCAAGAAATAACTGATACAATGTCATATTTGTTATCTACTCTCGCCTCAGGGTTTCCGGAAAAATCTCTATAACAGAAGTAGACTGAGCAGGTAAGAAACTATATCACCAAGTTAAACTTCTAATTGTTAATTTTGTAAAATATACATATTTCGAAACTAAAGAAGAAGATTAAATTAAAGTTTACACACTCTGAAACAACTTACACCATGAGTTTACGATAAGAAGTGGATAGAAATATTTCGTATCGATAGGGTAAGTGACCAAATAGGAAATGTAACGCGATTCGGAATGACAACCTAAGTTTTGAATTTCTTATGTTTTCCTATATTACATCTTGTAGTTCGATTCAATGGACAGTTCGCAGGTGTTTTTTCCCAATGACCCTGATTTCAATTGAGTTTTCAAATAGTGTAAGTTTGCAACCTCATATTTAATAAAACCGGAAGTTCAACTGATCCCTATCGATTGCATGAATATCGAGTTTCAATATACATATACAAACAAAACAGTTCCATCGCATGATACAGCTGCACGTTGGCTTCGGTATTTGCATTTGTTTAGAAAAATAGCGTTTATTGACATCTTATCTTCTTTTGTTACAATGGACAATTTATTAGCCATGTTGTAATACCTTTTGCATTGTAGCCAAATGAAGTAAACACATAATATGTGTCTTTAACTTGCCTTAACATCTTTTTTAATGATATTTATATATTAAAGTTGAACTATCCAATGAATTATGCTATGCTGTTTGTGTGTATGCCAACTGTTCGAAGGATATACAAAACCTCTCATGTGAGGGCATTGTAAGCTAGCCTCATCCTAATTGTCTATATAATTGTACTCATAAATGGACAGTCTTCCACAGTTACGTTTACAATCAGTTACGTTTACAATCACAGGCTGTGTTGTAGTTTTAATATATTGTAATCATACACACATACTAGTCAATATAGTGTTCATTATCATCAACTTAATATCAGTCGGCTCAATAAATGCAGTATGGCACTAACTAATGCCCGTTTATCTATAAAACAAATTTACATATGCATGTATTATTTATTAGATAAACATCAAAAGACCATTTCCACCTGGTTAACCTCGATCATATGTTCTCATATACACGGTATAATGGACGAAAAATAAAAACATAACAATAATGTATGAAAGCCCGTTTATATTGTGGGTATCTTTGTTGTAAATAAAGTCAATCTGTGAAATCAGCCATTTCATGAAATGGCTAAAAAAAATAGCCTTTTCGTGAAATGACCAATTCACTCAGTCATTTCATGAAATATCTAAATATTTCAGGCTTTTCATGAAATGGCTGAAATTTCAATGCCAAAGTTACACAGATTGGCTGCTGCAATTTCAGCCAATCTGTGTATAAGATGTTTTATATCATGAAAAGTATAGTTTATTTGATAAAATGAATATAAAAGCATGTATATCTTTATTATATTCATACTCAATAATAAATGTTATAATTAATTCTTTTTTTGCACCTTGTAAATTTTGTTTCACATATGATGACATATGTTACAGTCAATCTGTGAAACATATTAGCCTTTTCGTGAAATGACCGATTCACTCAGTCATTTCATGAAATAGCTAAATATTTCAGGCTCTTTATGAAATGGATAAAATCTTTAGCCTTGTGAAATGACTTTGTCATATGTAATTAATCTTAATAAATGTAAGCTAACTGGAGTGTAAAATAGGGGCTCATTATATTTACCTACAATTGCTTTGATCATAGTTTAGGTGATCTACTAGCTATCTTCGACCAACAACCCCAGGCTACACTACTCTCTGCTACCATGCCTACCACTAACGAAGGGCCACTAGCTGCTACGCCTACCACTACCGAAAGGCCACTAGCTACCACGTCTACCTCTACAGAAAAACAACTAGCTACCACGTCTACCTCTACAGAAGAACCACTAGCTTCCAAGTCTACCACTAAGGACTGTCCACCAACTACAACGTCTACCTCTTCAGAAGAATCACTAGCTGCCACGTCTTCCACTACCGAAGGGCCATTAGCTACCACGCCTACCACTACCGACGGGCTACTAGCTACCACGCCTACCACTTCCGGCGGGCCACTAGCTACCACGCCTACCACTATAGAAGAACCACTAGCTACTTCCAATACCAGTACGCCTACATCTACTTCCAACCTGGATCAACGGCAACAGTCAATACTCAAGACGAGGAAAAGGGCCCGTGATTCTCAGTTGTCTCAAGCGGAGAGAATGGTCAAACGATCACGTGTAGAGCTAAAGACCGGCGAAGTAGGAGACAATGTTGCTATTCCTATACCAATGGTTGACAGGGGTAGGGGTGACCCAAGAAACATCCTTGGTGTGATTCTTGATTTTTGATGAACAAAACATGTACACTATTGCTGTTAAGTTTGGAATAATAAGTTCAAAATATGCAAGAAATCAATTTGATCTATGTCCGCAAAAGCTCCTGACTAATTGTGACGTTAACACGGACGTTAACTCGGAATATACAGTGACACTTCGCCAAGCTGTGAAAGCAACCACATCAGGCGGGCAAGGGTTTTTTCGATGTGATTGTGGAAATGGTAAAAAACAATGTCAAACCAACAGATGTAAGTGCTTTAAGGCTGGTAAAATGTGTAACAGCAGATACCACAGCAGTCTTACATGTAAGAATAAATAGCTCCATGAACATTGTATGTGATTTTAAAACTGTACATTACTATATTGTGCTTTTATCATGCTAGCTGTTCTTAGTTAAGTCTAAAGCGGAAATAGACAAGATTGTGCATGTGCAAAACCTATTATAAAAAATAAATGATGCTGTTAACATTAGTCTTAGTCTTCTTTCTTAAAGGTATATTTCTTATATTTTGTCCCAATTGAGCAAAGACGTTTGATTTTAGCCATTTCATGAAATGGCTGGAGCAATTTTATATTCATTTCATGAAAAGCCTGAAATATTTAGCCATCATGAAATGACTGAGTGAAATGGTCATTTCACGAAAAGGCTAAAAGTTTTAGCCATTTCATGAAATGGCTGATTTCACAGATTGACTGTAACATATATACCTTGATGTCGTGTCTCTTTGATCGCATGTTCTAGTAACAAAGTCTAGTAGGTCCTTGTGCATTTTCTCCAAGCTTTCGTTGTGATTCTTTGTCTGATCGAGGTCAGCTTCTAGTACGCTATAAAATGCAACACACACACACACGTTGTAGAGATATATTCAATACTATTTACTAACATTTGTAACTTTATGTACCTTTTCCAAGATGGATATAATGTAGTCGTTTGAAGATATTTGTTAAAACAGAGAGAAGCCTATGGCCAACTATTGAGTTTCAAAGTAATTGTGCAATGGACAGCCTTCTATATCTCAGGAGGTTTCCATGTGCATCTGTTTCGGTGACATGATGCATTAATACAATTATTCCAGCAAGGTGATCCAAACGATTATGCACTTATTTGCTTATTGAATGAAAAGCGATAGACTAAACGTGTTCATATCGCAAAATAGTTTTGATCTGTAATGTGCCATTTTTAAATATATTAGAAAGTGCCAATAGTTGTTTGGTATATGCTATAAATAATTATATTATCAAGCTACATTTTCGAGTGTGCATATTGAAAGTACCTCATACATGTAGCTTTATCGTGTTCCTGGAATAGACGCTTCAGTTGAATGATCAAAGTAGGGTCGGTGGTTGAATTGGTTTGTAATGCATCAGGTTCTGTGCTAAAAGACAAGACGAGGCAAGACAGACTTGCTTTGATAACAGTTTAAAAATCTTCGACTGATATAATATGATAAAGCAATACCTTACATGGCATGATACATTTCAAATAAAACAATAAAGACAATTTTCAGTGAAGAAAGATAGATAATTTGTAAAACAATAACATTATATAAGTATTGGTATGATAAAACTTACCATTTTTGCGAATTGTAAATGTAGTTATATTTCGTTTAAAA
This sequence comes from Serripes groenlandicus, assembly GCA_031761405.1. Taxonomy (NCBI): domain Eukaryota; kingdom Metazoa; phylum Mollusca; class Bivalvia; order Cardiida; family Cardiidae; genus Serripes; species Serripes groenlandicus. The sequence continues at coordinate 37,930,830 of JASEVX010000006.1, read as the reverse complement.
GGCGTTCACAATATATATTACAACAATAAGATTGATTTTATCGAAAGGCATTGCTTTGTGATTGTGGTGTCCTCGTCTTCGACAGTTCAGATTTACCTAACACATATATCATCAAAGCTTGTAATAAGAACATTGTCACTAATGTTTTTTTGAGCCTTTTTGAAGCTTGAGTGATTCGTGAATAGTAAACAGCAAACACGAGGTTTTGGCTGTATACAAATTGTTCGTATACATGTGTATTATGTAAAAGACAAACTGTGTAACTAGGCTTTTCTCGAAATTCCTGAAAAGGAAGGGAAATTCGTGAAATGACCAATTCACTTAAGGATGCCATGACAAAACAAAAAAGGTAAATGAAAAAGAATTTAGATATTACACGAAATATTCATAACGTTATACTTGTGTAGCATAATACTATCAGGAACAAATTTAAAAATTACGCAGATTCTTTGGACTTGAAATTCATAGTTAAACAATCTGTTATATTTATAAGCCCCGCCATAGGTACATGTATCGTTGTGTCACTGATACTAACTGGTCGATGGTATTTACTGAGTTATATTAAATAGTGTACCTACTTTAATTTATATAATATTTCAACTATTTACAATATATTGAATATTGCAATAATTAACATTATATTGAATATTGCACCAATTTACATCATATTGAATATTGTAATTATGTAAAACAATATCACTTACCCGTCTTGGTGTGTAGGTATAACTGTGTCTCCTCGATGATGTTTTATAAACTCTTGTAACGCTTCAACCACTAACTTGTATTCGTCTCTCTCCGGTCTGTTGTAAGAGTGTAAATGAATTTTGTGTTGTAATTACTTATCTCCTGATAACATTAAATAATGGAATGGTGTTTGGACAAAGGGGAAGGCATTGTTTTATAATCGGAATAGGTAATGTCAGTAAACCATGAATGAAGTATAAACGCATTATATTAACTAATGACGGTTACACTTCTTCTAAACTGCAGATTTACGTAAATGTTATATGTCAATATTATAACGGTATTTCTGTCTCAAAAATATGCAGACATTAAAATGTAAACATATATAATAGCTGCACTATATAAACACATTCACTACACATAAGTACGAGCATTCGATTTCCAGTTAAATGATTTATTGATTGATTGGGTAATAACGTCGTTTGCAACATTTTGGTTGTAAAATCTTTCAAGTTGCAACGTCATTTTTCAGTTAAAAAAAAGGATCGATTCAAGGTCCTTTACGGTGGCCATTTCGCCTACCCATGTGTTTCCTGGCTATCTCACACCTGTACTTTACACCGCAGTTTTCTAAGCAATAGGCTGCTTTTTCACATAGATTATTAGTTGAGGACGAAATGTTTGTGTCTAACTTAATAACGATGCTAGATTTTGTCAATATCGGCAATGACAATACTCGTTAGAGGACTTTAGAAGGATATCACTTTAATTCAATTTACCATTGACCTAGATCAACGCGCCAACTCTATCGTATTACAAGTGTACCTACCTTTTCTGATTCGTAATGTCGTCATCGTCACACATGTCGTATTCACTGGAACGACGGCTGTACACAATGAGAAATATAAATCAGCATAGTTCTGTTTGAATAACATTAAAAGCACCTTTATTACATTTGAACTTTGTTTAATACCAGTAGTGTGACATTCAACGTCTTGTTAAATCACCATTTACAAAAGTAACATGATATCTTAAATTGTCTTTGTTGATAGCTTTGTTCTTCACCTGCCAATGTTACTGGAACAGCAATTAACATGTGTGTTAAATGAGATTTAAACTTGAAATACATTATAATATTTTGAAGAAAGTATATCACCCAACACACAAAACCTCCTGAAATTGGCAACTAGGTATTTTGAGTGATATATCCCCAAACTGACTAAATATTACAACATGGCAGTGCTGATTTAGAACGGCGAATGTTGGATCTAACTATCTGTTTCACACCTGCCATCGTACCTAAATCAATACCAGAATACATGTACGTACGTAACTGTACCTCTCGTTTGGCAGTGTTAATGTTCACCGACGGATGTTGTATTTTGTTTATCAGTCTGACACCTATAATCGTACCTACATATATACACGTATACGTACATTTCGTTTCTTCTGGTTTGGCAGTGTTAATGTACTCCAGCGTATGTTGTTTTTTCTTAACAGTCTAAAACCTATAATCGTACCTAAAATATACTAGTATACGTACGTTTCGTTACTGCTTGTTTCAGTTATTCTCGTTTCGTCTATATGTTGCATATCCCCTTCTCCCTTGATTTTCTCATCTTTATTCTCGATAGGACCTGCAATCGATCCTTTATTTTCACTGAAAATAATCATTGCTCTTTAAAAGGTTTTCCAACCAATATTTCTATGGTGTGAAACTTGTAAATCTGAGAGTTGCTTCATGATAATGGAATGATGATATTTCAATTATGAGAAGGGCTGATCATAAACATATAGATCTTTTTTATAACTTCGTCACAAACCGAACTTATAGAAAACAAACCTGTATTAAAGATCAATGTTTCTCTTATATATATGACAACCTTTTGCATAATCACACAACAATTCGTTGAGAAACTGAATATGGTAAGTACTGTAGGGCGGTTCACTGCTGTTACGTCATTTTGACATTCCCGTTTAAAGGAAAACTGTGAGTTAAAAAAATCAAATTGATATCTTAATAACAGTTTATACTTTTGCAACGTCTAACTACAATTAGCATTAATGTTAAATGGGACTATGTGCAAGTCTTTGCAACGACAATATCCGCTTATAATAACGTAGAACACTTTCATGTGGTTAAACATCTAGTTCTTTGGAGTGATATATTCTCAAATTGGCTTTTAGTCTGTCAATCCGGACCTTCGACTTTTTTCAAACTTTTCATAAATGACTATTTTCTACCTCTGCAGCTTGAACATTCCATACATCATTTTTCATAATAATGTTAATAACACAAGAATCACCACAGGCGAATGATTGTTATTGTTACATTCTAATGAAAGAAAGGTTCATCGAAAGTATAAAGATGTTTATGAAAAGGTTGACATACATCCAACTAATAGAAAATAAACTCTATTAAAGGTTCCTGTGTATTAAACATAGAACACCATCAGATGATTTTGAAGATGGCAACTAGTTCATTTTAGTGATATACCCTAAAACTTGTTGTTGATAACAACCTGACATTGTTGATCTACACCGGCGAATGTTGAATTTACTTAACAGTTTTACTCCTACAATCGTACCTAAATCTATACCAGTATACATACATTTCAGTACGTTTCCTTTCGCCATCTATTTGCGTATATGCGTCTCCCGTGGTTGTTCCATCTACATCCTTTATAGGACCTGTACTTCCTCGTTTTTTTTCACTGAAAATAAACTTTGGAACTTGAATGGTTTTCAAACGATAATTTTCATTTTGTAATCCGCATCCCATGTAAATTTGAGGTTTGCCCTATGAGGATGGTAATATAAACTTGCAAAATGATGCCATACTACATAATAAATACTGTATTGTTTCATGAATAAAATACATTGAAAACATCTGATTTTTACTTTTAATTATAAGTAATTGTTCAATATCTATTGTATTCAGTTTTTGTTGTTACCGTTTCTTTGCAGTGTCTTTTTCATTCTTTGGCAAACCGTTACTGTTATCGTCAGCATCTGCAATATCACTTTCGCAACCATAACTATTTTCCTGATCGCCTTTTATCATCGTCTCCTGGCAAGTTTGGCTGCAACTTAAAATTTGGAAATCATTCAACAGAGACATATCACATATTTCATTTAAATTGTGCGTATTTACAATCTGGTATTTCTTTTTCATTGTGCTCATACCTTGTGAAATTGAAGGCTGGTTACGTCTATAGTGAACTGGTGTTTTACTAGGATACAACGAATAAGGCGAAATTATATTTGTAATATACGTTAGCACAGTATAAAATGATTTACCTTAGAAATACAAGCCTATAATTTCAATATAGAATTTGATTGGTTGATATAGTAACAAGATGGCCCTTATTCACTCATCTGAGTCATGCAATGTGGTTGGTTATGTCAACCACATCATCAAGACAAACATTCAGACAAAGTTTCAAGCTGCTTAAGTAAACATTGCGGTCTATAGTGTTAACACGATTTTTATATCAAATTTGGACTAGTGAATGTTTGTTCTCAAATTTGGCCTAGTGACTTCATTTTCGGCCGGACATAACCCATATTCAAACTTGGCCTAGATAGTATCAAGACAAACACTCTGAAACAGATTCAAGCTGCTTACGTTAATAATGTGGTCAAAAGATTGTTAACAAGATCTTTCTAAAATTAAGCCTAGTGAGCTAATGTTTTTCTGGACAGGACCCATATTCACAATTAGCCTAGATATCATCAAGATAAACATGCTGACAAAGTTTCAACATGCTTAAGTGGAAAATGTGGCTACCAGAGTGCTAAAATGATTGCCCTTGAATTTGGCCTAGTGTCCTAGGTTTTGACCCGACATGAGCCATATTCGTGGTTCGCATAGATATTATCAAGCTGCTGAAGTAAACAATGCGGTCTCTATAGTGGAAGTAAGATTTTTTTTAACTAACTTAGCACGTCCAGCCGTGTGCGTCGTGCGTCGTCCGTCAACATATTCTCCTTAGTAACTAGTGGATCAATTAGGATGCGACTTCATAAAAGCATCCTCTCTATGACCTCACCAGAATTCCTTCAAATATTTGGTTTATATTTGGTATCCATGCAGAATTCTGATTTCCTTGGCCAAAAAACGAAACAAAATTTGAAATTCTTCTTCTCTCAAACTGGTTTGCCGATTTTCCAATAGTTTTGTTGAAATGTTCCTTGGACGACCCTCTATCAGATTCCTTCAAGCCATGTGGATTGATAAACAATATATCGCCGCCGGGCGTGTGGCTTTTTTACCTTTTTTGGCTATAGTGAAAACTTAAAAAATCTTCTCATCCTAAAGTGTGGGGCCGTTTTTTAAATAACTTTGTAGAAATCTTCCTAGGGTGACCTTCTATCAGATTCCCTCAGCCAAGTCAATTGGTCCAAAACTATATCCGCCTAGGGCGGGGCAATTTTTTGCCTGATATGGCTATAGTGAAAACTAAACAAATCTATTCATCCGAAAGTGTATGGCTGATTTTAAAATAAATAGGTAGAAATGTTTCTGTGGTGACCTTCTATCAGATACCTTCAAGCAATATTGATTAATTGAAAAACACGGACACCAGGGGGCAGGGTTGTTTTACCTGATATGGCTATAAGGAAAACTTAAAAAAACTTCTCCGACGAAAGTATCTGGCCGATGTTCAAATAATGTTGTAGACTAGTGAAAACCTTAACAATCTTCTTCTCCCAAACTGTTTGTTCGATTTTCGAATAATTTTGCAGAAATTGTCCTTGGGTGACCCTCTACGATATTCGTTATAGCCATGGTGATCAGTCAAAAAACATGACCACCAGGGTGTGGGGCTGTTTGGAGATTTAATTTTTGGCTTATGGCAGTTGTTCGATACTGGCCCTCTTGGGCCTCTTGTATTAGCTTACCTAACCATACAATGAGTTAATGTGGTTGACTGTGTTGTTGGCATGACACATAACATTTCATAAGTCAGGTGAGCGATATAGGGCCATCATGGCCCTCTTGTTCTTAAAGTTGGCCTTGTGACCTAGTTGTTGACCGGACATGATCCATATTCGAACTTAGCCTATATATCATCAAGACAAACTTGCTGACAAAGATATAAGCTGCTCAAGTCAAACATTATTGTGGCCTTGTGATCTTGTTTTTGACCTGACATGACCCATATTTAAAATTAACCTAGATCTAATTTAGACAATTATTCTGGTAAAGTTTCAACATGCTCAAATTAAAAAAAAGGCTTCCAGACAGTTACAAGATTTACCTTCAATTTGACATAGCCTAATATTTCTTGGATCAAACATTTTTCAAGGAATTCTGGTGAGGACATTGAGCGGAATGTTCAGCCCAATTGACCAACTGGTTACAGAGGAGAATATATTGACGGCCAACGCACGACGCACGACGCACGGCGGACGCCGGACCAAAGGCGATCACAATAACTCACATTGAGCACTCCGTGCTCAGGTGAGCTAAAAAGAGTATGCTTTCTACTTCAGTAGTATATTGATAGCCTTATAAGTGTACCTTATGCTTCTTAAACTGCAACAATGTACTTACGATTATATTCGTCATCTATGTGGTTTTCTACGATATCTTAAACGAATTAACTTTTATTTTGACTACTACTATTACTACAACTTCTTATACTACTACTACTACTACCTCTACTAATACTACTAAAACTACTATTTCTTCTTCTACTAATGCCTACACAACTTCAACTACTACTACTGCCATTATATATTATCCGACTTCTACTACTACTACTACAACAACTATTAATACTATTCTTCTACTACTATTTATAATAAAACTTATAATATTGATATAAAAAAAACGCATTTCTCGCTAGTAAAGCTTCAACTTCTACTTCTACAACTACTACTACTGCTACTACTACTACTAGTATTACTTCTTTTACTAGTACTACTACCACTACTGCTACTACTACTACTACCACGACTACTTCTACTACTTCTACTACAGCTACTGTTACTACTACTACAACTACTAAAATGCACTTAACTGCGTTCTGTGCTCGAACCTTAAAGATGAAACACGGTCATAAAGCACATATCCATGAAGGAAAGCAGTAAATCTCACTATATTACAGTGTATATATTCATATTATTATTTGTACATGAACTGCATAACGATGCTCTATATCCATACTATTTGTTAATTTAACTTAAACTTGTGATTTTTTGTTATTTATCAATCTCCACTAGGAGGAATTAAAATGAATAAATAAATAAAAATAAATAGTACTTCTACTACTACTACTATAAGTACTATTACTACTAATATACTACTACTTCTATTGTTACTACTACTATAACTACTACTACTACTCCTACTGCTACTACTAGTACTACTTCTTCTACTTCTACTTATTCTACTACTACCACTGCTACTTCTACTACAGCTACTGTAACTACTACTGCAACTACTACATTTCTTACTGCTACTACTAGTAGTAGTACTACTACTTCTACTATTACTACTGCTACTCTACTTCTACAACTAGTTCTACTAGTTATATTACTATAGCTACTACTACTTCTAATACACATACAACTTATACTACTGCTACTTCTACTACTACTTCTATTATAACTACTACTTCTAATATTAATACTTCTACACTATCACTGTTAATACTACGTCTACTACTACTTCTTCTACAACTATTCCTACTACTACTACCACTGCTACTACAACAACTATTACTACTGCCTATACAACTTGAACTACTACCATTATTTCAAATCCAACTACTACAACTACTACTACAACTACTAATACTACTTCTTCTACTTCCACTGATAATAATACTTATAATATTAATATAAAAAAACAAAGAAAACTACCAAAGCTACTTCTTCTACTTCTACAACTACTACTACTACTTCTAGAACTGCTACTTCTACTACTACTACTACGACTACTCATACAATGTTACTACTACTACTACTTTCATAGCTACTGTTACTAATACTGCAACTACTACCATTATTACTGCTACTACTACTACTACTTCTACTAGAACTACTTCTCCTCTACTTCTACAACTGCTTCTACTACTTCTACTACTAAAACTACTACTACTACTACTACTATTAATACTACTTCTTCTAGTGCTACCACTACTTCTACTACTACTTATATTATAGCTACTGATACTACTACTACTAATACTCCTAGTACTACTTTTAATATTAATACTTCTACACTATTACTGTTAAAACTACTTCTACTACTACTTCTCCTTCAACTTCTCCTGCTATGACTACTACTTCTACTACTTGTACGACTACTACTATAGGATGTTTTTTCTACCTTGTAGGAAAAGGAGCAATTGTTCAGAACAAGCCTATTTACACTTTTCCAATGTGTATTTAAAATATTCCTCAGATGTTTTAACAGCAGACGTCTTAAAGATATCAAACATCATAGTGTTAAGTGTGTGTTAATTTTTAAGGTTACCGCAACGTTCTGTTATCCTGTCACACATCTTGTGTAAACCGAAAGCAGCGAGCAGCTGTTACAATTACCTGGTACCAGCTAACACTCTGTTATGTCAATCTGAATACACCTTTGTAAACGTTAACACAACAGGGTCGTCTATTTACTTTGTTTACCCCACCCACATCATATATGTTAAAAACGAAAGTAGAAAAAATATTTATCATTTCTACTATAGTCGCTTGTACAACAATATATATATTAAACGTATTACTTACACGATATTTCCTACTAGAATCTAGTGCCTCCCTTTTTTATAGATCGATAACAGTAAATGATTCATAATTTGATAAAGTGTGTCATTATAAAAATAGATTAACATGTACAGTTGTGTACTACTGATATCTACAACACCGATTTACCCTGTCATTAAACTAAAGTGTTAAAGGCTGTCCATTTAACTAACACGTACAAGGATTAGACGAATAACTTGAAAAGAAAAGCTACTTAAAATGTTACCTGTTTAGTGACGTGTCTCTTCTAAGTACTAAAAGCAATAATTAACTTCCGTGTTGCAAGGTACAAGGATTAAACGAATAAGGAGTATTTGAGATATACTGTATATTGTCGTTTTTTCTATATTTATCAGCAGTATTCTACTTCCGTGTTTTGAAGTCAATACACATCATGTTATTATCTTGCACTACAAACTTTAGTTAAAAAGATCCTTTTACTTCATTTAATTTTCTCTTAACATAATTGCTGTTAACGTTAAACATCATTTTTATTCACACATATTTCTTTTTTAATGTTTGAATACAACTTGTAGCTCTTTTATTTTTTCCGTCATAGGTGTAAGTTGTCGGGGAGCCAACTTCCACCCCATCTTACATATCATAAAGAAGATATTCAAAACTCAAAGAGAAAGGTTTAATAAAAACAAAAATAACGAATTTAGTGAACATAGTATTCTTATAAGAGTATACTATCTCTCTACTTAGAGACGAACATGGTGTGGTAACATTTGCATGTTGAGCACATATTAAAACCACTTAAAACAGTAACCTCGTTGACCGCGGACACCCGATAAGGCCTCACGGACCACATCATTTGACACATCATGTATTTATCTTGCACTACGAACTTTACTTTAATATACCTATGTACTTCTTTTACATTTTTCTTTTAGCACAATTGCTTATCATAACTTTAAACATCATTATCATTCGCATGTTGAGTACATATTAACACCAGTTAAAACAGCAACCTCGGTGACCGCGGACACCCGATAAGGCTTCAGAGATCATGGCATTCGCCACTAGGTTAATCAGTCCTGTCGATCTCATCAAGCTCCTTTCCCTCGGTATACATACCTAATATTATTATACTTTGATGATGTGGGGTAAATCTTAAACTTCCGAGGACGATGTGATGACTTGTAAGAAGGTTCATGATAAATTGTATTTATCTTATTTCGAAAACCCCTCACTGGTGTAGTTGTCCTTAGGTGTCGGAAGGTCGCGGGTTAAATCTTACCAAAATGTTGTAAAGTGATATAAATGACGTTCCCTTCTTGGCACTCCGGATTGTGGGATGATCATTACGAATTACTCGCTAGTTCAGGATAACTGGATCAGAAGTACTGGTAAATAACCCAGGAAACGCCGCGAAATAACTGAACATAATGTTGAAAGCGACGTAAAACACCGTGCAAACAAACAAGAATACGGAAGTTTTAATTGAACGATCGAAGTATCACATTCAGATGTCTGTTGTTAATTTGTTACCACTTCATAGAATATGCACTAATGTTTCAGCCATACATGTATGTGTCATTAACAGTGTTTTGCAAATAAATCGTTAAAGTCAATTGCTATAGTTAGCGAAGACACTGGTCGAAAAAAATGCTTGAATCTGTCCTTACTGTTTAAGTATTATTATTTAAACAAAGTTGACATCAGGAATAGAACAATTGGCCTGATTCCGTCCTTTATGCAAATATATAATGTTATATCTAATATACTATTTATATTTTCATGCATGTGTTGTAAATAAAAATGAACGTAGTAGGATAAAGGACACAGACGCTTACTTTGATATAAACGAACGAATGCCGTAAAAAATACATGAGATAGAATTGTTCAGACTAAACACAAGTGTAAACTATGCCCTGCATATCTCAAAAAGTATTGTTGAACATTCGAACAATTGTAACCGGGTGGATAAAAGCATGACATTTTGCATGGAGCACGGGAATGGAGTATTAGCTTAAACAATGGGTGTGCTCGATTTTGACTTTTTACTTCCGATGAAATTCAGTATGGCGTCAAAAATGGTACATGTAGGAACTCAAAATATTTCCATTTGGACGTATACTTTCTAATAACGAGCTCCTTTAAACTTTGACAGTTGGTACATTAATTGGACAAGCAACCTTTTAACATGATAATATATGTGCATTATTTAGCCACTACGTCCAAACAAGGTGTCGTCGAACATTGCACCCAATGGCTGGGATTCAAAATATATCTTTTAATGTACCAATTTTCTGACAGTATCTGGCGTTGATGAAGTATTGGAAATTGCGTTTACGAACATAATAACTTATTGTATCGGATTTATTCAGAATTAAATTTCCGTTGTTTTTAAATGTGGCAACACATTAAATGGCTCCATTATCCCAATACATACTACACATTACTTTCTGACATTACATATTTGTTTAGAGTTAGATGTTTTGCACATATCTTTGGAAAGAGTGTATGATATAAAAATAATGTGAACGAGTTGGAAAACAATATACTTCCGGTTTAATTCAATATGGCGTCCATACTTTGGAAAAATAATAAACATCTACAATGATTATTATATCTTTGTTTTAATTGTATGCATAAGGTATGCAATTGAGCATATATACTGGAAATGGGATGTACACACATAAACTAGGGTACGTGTAATTGTGAATGTCGTTCTCAGGCCTAATCCAACATGGCGTTCAATCTGCAAACAATTGGCACATGTTTTGAGCAGGGGCATATTAACTAAAATGAAAATTGGTGGGAAATCATAAGTAAATGGAAGCTATAGGTAGCCGCCCTTGTAGAAGCAGAGAGATGTGCAAGGCAAGTGGTTTGTTTCAAGGATCTACTTCCTTGAACACATAGGTTCAGATTTGCACCTACATCTAATTGATATATGTACAACTTCTGGCTCCTTTTGAGAACGTTCTCCATAGTGGTAACCAGTCTCAGACTTAATCTTCCCGTATTTATTTCGAACTAGTACATTTCCTTATGAATGAAAGCCTGTAAGCCAAAACCTAGCCTGATAGATACCACGATTTACATGATGTAGACGAGCATTTCCTTCACATGCTTACCTTGTCCAAAGAATTATTTCTCCGAGCATTGACCCTTCTGTCATGTGATCGTATACCACGCATGTAAATGTTTCCAGCTGAATCAAATACTGTCTGACATGCCTATTTTGTCCTAAGATGTTGTTCGGATTAAAAGGAAAATGCTTTAGTTACAGGCTGATATGATTTCCATGTCTTCCATACTTTTTCAATAAAATTAATAAGTGGTATCTAGTGATATCTAGTGATAGCATTAACAAAGGAAGCGATTTTAAGATATCAGTACCTGGATCAGTAGTTCAACCCGAGTCTTCCGAAAAGGCCCCATCCATAAGGTTATTGTTAAGATCACCTAACATAAGAAAGAAGACCAGTGCCAAAGTACATAGTGTGCTAAAGCAAATATATGTTGGTCAACAACACTTGACGATTTGTCGTACAATTCCGAAACTATCTTCTTACTTCTGGTCAGGGCTACAACATCACAGCCCATGAAAGGATGGAATGGGAGTATCACGATGTTTGACATCGAAGAACAGATGAGCAGTCATTATAACTAATTTACTAACGTTGAGTTACACATGAGCGAAAATTTGTCATTTTCTGAACTGTAATGTTAAGGCCATACAGGAGCATCGACATCAATGACTTTAAACAAGATGGTACCGGTTGTTCCTCGCAACTTGTCGGAGAACTAGCGGCAACATGAAATAATTCTCCATCAGAAATGTTCTTCAAGACAAAACTTTAGATGCAGGCTACAGTTAAGAACATCATGAAAGTGACGAATTTACCATCCGCTCCGTTCGGGTCCGGTCCGCTCATGTTCCAATCCGATCTTAAAACGTTTACTCATTCACGATCATTCTGAATGCCTTTTTCCGTTCCGCCCGTAATGATCATATTTTATCGCTCAAATGTTTTTCGTTTCGTCGAATACAAAAATCTGATAGTTTATCGAACCCAAAAAATATCATGCGATCTGGCTTGATAGTATATTTACGATACAAAAACACAAAAGATGGTAGATACATAACCATTTGCTTAAAAATGAAACTTGGTAGAAGATGACACGTGTAGGGGGAAAGTTGGGATGTACGAACAAGTCAAGAAACGAACACTGAAATAACTCAAATGGATTCACGACAGGCGAAAAAATGAAACGAAGATTTTGAAAATACGATGCAATTTAGGCGCTTCATGGCAGCTAGTACTCAATTGATACTGGGACAATTTATGGCAAAACAAGTCCAAGGTATGAACAATACTTAAATGTTCCTTACAGATTAATTTTGTCATATATGTCATGCGTTTTCGTTGTCATCAACACCAACAAAACAATTCTGAACTTAATGATCATATGTCTTTAGCAAGATCTTGGGTCAACCTTGTGTGATCTCCCACAACCTAGCAAATGAGATGTGTCTGGCAAATTGGAGTCGTATTGTATACATTGAAGACGGGTGATCCTGTGCATCTATGCATATGAAGTCATCCCGTTAGGGAGATGCATTAAGATCCAAGCTAGCCATACATGACTCCTATGTAACTGGATTGACTGCAATTGTGTACAAGCAGGTGTCAATGTGTGTACATGTAATAATCGCATACATACATCTTAACTGGATCATACCTGTACATTATAATGTTATTTTTTTAAGTGTTTGAAGTCATTGTGATTTTGTCGTAGTTTTCCTTTCTTTCCAGCACAGTGAGACAATTCTTCCTATTCATATTGTTGAAAAAAAGATGAAACTGTTGGTTGGACACAAATGGAAAGTGACATTAAAGATAACTAGACCAATTGTACCATTCATTTTATATTATTGTTTTCATTTCTTTTTTAGGTAGAAAATTTGTTTAGACATTCCAAAAACAGAATATCTTGGTTCAAATTGTCACCTGCACTTACTAGCACGAATTAAGTATAACTGTGACGGACAGGCACATAAACACATACTATCTACAACGAAGTGGTATTTAAATGTCACTCTTCCACAATACACTGCCCAATGACACTAATTTAGACCAGGAGTGAATATTTGTCTTAACATTTTTCATAATTTGTTGCATAAATATGAGCAACAATTTGTCCTGTTTCTAAATTTGTGAACAGTGTCTCCTGTTTTGTGTACTTTTATTATTAAAATAAGGTTAGAAAAATACATTCATATGATACATCGTTAAGTTTGATTTCAAATTTAGTTTCCTGTCAATTTCACTAGGGTAGATCCCTTGTCAACAACTTTCCCACCTGCTGACATGTTTTGATGTAGCAGGCAATGACTTGAACACATTGAGGTATAAGTGCTGTCCTTCCTTGAGCAATTTCTACTTTTGCCATAATGTATAAAACACTTTTCAATAATTATTATGGCTCTATAAATCGCCTTAAGTGTTGTTTCCATCACTCTTATCTTTACATTTTTTTAAATGTCATTGACTCTCAATATGTGAAATATCATTCAGATATAAAGTGTGGAGTAAAGAAAATCCTTGTTTGTTTCAAAATAATGCAACTTTCAAATTTGTTAATGTGACAATTTTCCTCAGATGTCTTGAAATACACAACTAACAATATCAAAGGATGTCAACAGTTCATGAAATGTAATGATTGAATGAAAATGTGTATTTGAACACTTGTAGCTGTTTATTTTAGTCAAGTTAACATATGTTTGAGTTATTAAGTATCTTTAATCTTTATTTTTCAGGTTTTTACCGGCTGCTTCAACTGAATGCCTCCCTTATGTCGTCAACATGCCTATGGATATATAGTATCAACTTTATGTATTACAAACCAATTTTAGCTGAACAGCTGATGGAAAAGTGAATGTGTTTTTTCTTTCCCCGTTCAACAGAAATACAGAGATTGTGGAAAGATAATTAATTTTGCTGGATTTTAGCAATTTCTTCTTTTCAGAGAGTGTTTATCCTCATGACTCAAAGTTATATCCTTGATATTTCAAAAGTTATATGTTTCCCTTTATTCTGTGGTTCAATTTGTTGACAAAGATATCTCATTTAAGTTTTTCGAATGGTGTTTTCAATCCTTTCTGTCATGCAAGGGAAATTCTACACATCTCGACAAATCTGCAGCCTATGACTCGAAGATTTTCTTTAAAACTCGGAAGTCGCTTTTGTAGATATATTGATATTGAAGATAATTACTTGTTTTGGTGTATGATCTCTATCTTGCATGAACAAACAATTGTTTTTGTTTCGTCATGTTTTAACCCTTTCCTTCGTACAAACGCTTTTTGACGCCCCTGAAGCAGACGTCTATTGAAAACGTTGTGGACAAAGAAGAAAGTGCTCATGATGAGCAATCTCTCCTTTTGCCATAATGTTTTCCACTTTTAGTCATTGGCTATTCATTCACTTATATAGATTTTTTCATTTTTTGAACAAATATGTTACGTCGTCTGCTGCAGATTTCTTGTATGTGGGAAAGAGTGGGGAAGAGTTAACCCTTTACAGATACAACACATGTGCAGCAGACAACTTTGAAACTATCTTTGCAAAACTTGGAGAAGTTATTTTAAAATAAAAGTTCATTTATTGAATAAAGTTTTAAACATTGTGGCAAAAGAAAAATATATTCATAATGAGCAATTTATTCTTTTGCCACAATATTTTTTAAAGCTGTCTTCTGCAGATACGGGAATTGGTTCTGCAGCAGATAACCTTTAAAAACATTGCCATTATGTTATCTATTTAGTAATAAAACTGTCATATATGGAGATGTTTCACATTTATTCTAAAATATTTTCAAACTGTATGTGGAAGACTGTATAGAGACTGTATAAAGTAAAACAAAAACATATTTAAATGTATCACTAGATAAGTTCACTGTTGTTAACCCTTTCCCACCTATAGAGACACATTTTCAGGCATCTGCAGCAGACGAGTCTTGAAATTATTGTTGCAAAAGCAGAAATTTCTCAAAACGAGCAATGTCTCTTTTTGCTATACAGTTTTCAACTCTATTCAGTTAATATGATTTTAGTTACAATGATTTTCCATATTTTTATCCAGATAATTTAAAAATCGTCTTCTGCAGAATTATTGTATGTTGGAAATGGTTAAACAATTAATTTCTCAATAATCTTATGAAATGTATGTAACGAACACATCGCCTTATTTATTTTGTTCACAGACAGGAGCTTTCTCAATTCGGATACCCCTGCAAATGAGGAATTTTGTAAACATTTTAGCAAACGGAGAAATTCCTCCCATTTACCACAACGATTTCAACTCCATTTGACAATTAACAGATGTTTTCCATAGATATTATCTGCTGCAGATTTGTTGTATGTGGGAAAGGATAAATGCGTTATGATAAGAGCTTCTGTCTTATTCAAATTTCAATTTTCCAGAGATGTCAATTATTCTGATATATTTCTATTATTTTGAAATTGTACTTTCTTGTTAAACACATTTGGTAAATTCTGCTGCAAAATGCAGGTTTACAACTGCATCAACATTAATTTGAAATTATTTTTAAACGGTTATTGCAAATTACAAAATTGTATTTAACTGTAATTGATAAAACACAAAAGAGTCACTTGTTCCTACTATTCGCAATTAACATTTAAAGGACTAGTATGATTACATAGTGTGATTCTAAACAACATTAAGTGGATATCGGTTTTGGGAGGTTGCGGGTTCAATCAACAGCCTGGTCATACTATAGAATTTATAAATGGAAGTAATGGTTTTCCCTCCTTGGTGCCCACTGTTGTCGCGTTAGCATAACAACTGACTCTCTTGTGTCAGGATAAATGTACCAGAAATAATGTAAACTTACTCAAGCAATGCTGTGATATAACTAAAGATAGTTTTTTTCCTGTTGTCATGATGTTTCAAATTCGTCTGCTGCAGATGCGTCAAAATGCGTTAATAGGCAGGAAAGCGTAAAATAGATTTCTTAAAACGACATCTTCTAACCAACTGGGCGAATTGCCCATGTAAGAATTGCTATAAAAGTTCAATTATGTTACCATGTCATCGGAATATGTTTTAATAAGCCATACTTGATGAAAATCGCACACTTTGAATATCAAAACACTTTGATCTTGCTGTTTGCTTGCCTAGTGTTTAACACTGCTTTCAATTGTTCAGTTATATAACATCGTTTCCTTGGTAAGTAACCAATAGTTATGGTGTGTTTATCCTGGAACAAGTTAGCCAGTCGTAAGAGTAACTTCACTACCCTGAGTGCCAAAGAGGGAAAGTCATTACTACTTTTAGTGTGACCTTGCCGGGATCGAACCCGTGACCTCATGCATCCTAGGCAGACGCTCTACCAGGTACTTCGACATGGAGGCGGTCTTTGCCTATGTTGTGCACTGTTTGTCAAACAGTCGTAGAAGATTTCAAGAACTGTTTGACAAAACTACTCATTTAAACCAGATTTCAATTATGCGCAAATACATATTTATTTCAAACTATCATAAGTACACTTTAGTTGATTTTCCTGTATGGCATTGAGCTTTTTTTTCAAAATTGCTCAAATACGGGATGGCCTGAATGCGAACTCACTGAAAATGAGGAAAAGTTTTTATGGGCAATTTGTCATTTTCTATAATGTTTACTAAACATAACTAATGCAGAGACATTACAAGTCGTCAGAGAAAGCGTGAAGCGAGATCATACAATAATGCTACGAAGGTTTGACATTTCATGCTAGTCAGACAAAATATCATTAAAAAAGGCCTAAGACTTAGGGACATACTGCCTTACCTATCTGAATAGGATGTGGGTTAATTGAACAGCGTACATATAGTGAAATTTCTGTCGAAGATATATCTCAAAATACATTATATTTTAACCCATGTCCACATACAACAAATATTCAGAAGACGACTGAAATTATCTAGGCAAACATATTGAAAATATCTATAAATAGTAGAATAAGTTTTAAAAATAGGTAAAAACATTGTGATAAAGGGAAAAAGTCATCCTTTTATAAGCAGTTCTTTTTGCACAACAATCTTTTTATAATTTAACTGCTATATCTGTGTTAACATGTGTTTGCATGTGGAAAGGATTCAGCTTTCACTCACTCACTGATGCCGCAACAGCTGGTGATTTCTGAAACATCTCATTCTAGGAACAGGTCAAATTTGGCACGAGTATTTCACTTTCAAACACTAAATGTAATTTGATCCATCTTAAGTACCCACTTTTTGAAACATTGTTGAATTTTAATCATATGCAATACTTAATTGCTTAGTCGGGATGCGAAGTTACAAACAACGAGGTAGTGTTTCTATGACTTTAAACTAGATGGTACTGATTGTTGTTTGCAATTTGAGGGAGAACTAGCGGCAAATTAAAATAATTCTTCATCAAAAATCTTCTTGTAGACAAAATTTGAGATGCAGGCTATTAACTGATCTGCTTGTTCAATTTTAACCCTTTAAGAATGTCATGCGTGCCATCCTTAAAAAGTAACGCTGCATCTTTACCAAGAAATCGATCCTGACACGCTGGGAGAAACTGTGCTAAACGTTTACTTCTAACCCTAGGCGTGTTACCATTCTTGGCAAATCTGATGATTTAAAAATGTCTCTTTATACAAAGTTTGCAAATCCGGCAGTTTGATCATGTATGCAACTTCATCACAAAACAACGCGCTCAAGATAGCCATGATTTGTTAACAATCCCAATGGCTTAAACGATGTAATCAGAGGGCCACCCAATGAAAACGTCTACACAATTATTTTAGAATCAGTCCCATATTGTCGGAAGAGAATATTTTTCAACCGTGTGGCAATGATTTCGATAATCAACCTGGCTTAAATGAATATAATAGTGGAAAATGTTATTTGAACTGCATTTGAATTTGTCCAGATGTTTTTCGACCAATCAACATAACTTGGATGTATATGATAGATGATCACAAATGTATTTTTCAAGTTACTTTAAACCATTTGTTCTTTGGGTTGCCATGGAAACCAAATTTATACATGGATCAATACAATTGGAAGGAATATTGATATTGACATTGAGAGGATGCTTTCTGTGAAGTTTCATCCCAATTAACACACTGGAAATAGAGAATAAGTTTTGAAGCATGGACGACACACGACGCACGTTGAACAAATCGCGATTTTAATTTTGAACAAAATAAGGAGTTCGTTAGGTTAGCGCGAAATAAAACAGTGAACTTGTATATTTAAACAAGAGGGCCCTAGTTCGCTCACCTGCATTATACAATGTACTGCAATGCAATACACATCAAGACAATTATTCTGAACGCAACCTCCACAGTGTTAACAAGATTTTCCTTCATTTGGCCTAGTGATCTATATTTGTTTTTACCTGATATGATGCATATTACAACATTGACTAGATATCATCAAGACAACATTCTGTAAAAGTTTCAACTTGCTCAAAGTAAAAATGTGGCTTCCGGAGTTTGAACATTGACATAGTTCTGACTCAATATGACCCATATTCGAAATTGACCTAGATATAATTCAGACAAACATTCTGATCAAATGTCAAGCTGCTGTAGAAAAAAATGCATCTTCTACAGAGTCAACAAGATGTTCCTTCAATTGGGCCTAGTGACCTAGATTCAGACACAATATGACCCATTTTCCTCTGTGGCCTCTAGAGTGTTAACAATATTTCTCTTCAATTTGGCCTAGTGACCTATTTATTGAACTGGCATGCCCCATATTAGAACTTGGCCTAGATATCACTCAGTTCCATATTCTGACAACATTTTCAAGCTGCTGAACCAAAAAATGCGGCTTCAATTTGAACATGCTCAAGTTGAAAATGTAGCCTCCAGAGTGTTAACAATAGTAAATGTTGACGACGCACGACGAACAACGGACGGACGCCGGACAAAATGTGATCACAATAGCTGACCTTGCACTTCGTGCATAGGTGAGCTAAAAAAAGCATCGAAATAAAGTGGCTAATTGAGGATTCGAAATAAGTTATTGCAAAAAATAAAAACGGCTTATTTGCATTTTAAGAAAATACTTTGAATGTCACTTTAGAGGCTTCGTACATTTAAATATTGAGTTGACAAACACATGTAGTCTCTACCCTGGGTTATTCTTTCTCATTTGTCCATTAATGGTGCCAAACATGTTTACATAAATAATGGCACATCATACGTCTTATCACAATATATTTAAGGCTTTATTAACAGCCAAAATATGTGCAAGACATACTTACTAGGGTTACAAATATATAAAGTCTTTTCCCTGGGTAGTTCGTTTACACAACATTGGTCCATTCTTGGTGCAAAACTTGAATACATAATTATGATTGTATATGTCTTATTACAATATATTGAAGCATTTATGAATTTTTCCAGCGGCAATGGCAATACTTATGTTTTTGTGTGAAAAGTGGATCCAGATGACTCAGCTCGTAACGAACTTATACGCATGAATCATCATTATCAAACTACTCTAAAACTCTTATAACATGAATGATAAAGTCGCCCGATTTTGAACATGGAAGAGTCCACTTCAGACAAAGGGGCGCTGAAAGAGTTCAAAGCCACGCTGGGATCAACAAATGCATAGTGTGTTGTCAAATAAATCTAGTCTTTCCCTTGGGCAGTTCCTTTACACAACATTGGACCACCCTTGTGTAAGTAGACGGGGGCCAAACAACAAAGTCCAATTCTTCCCAACCTTTGTGTATGCCTTGTATACATCTTTATCAAACTGGTCATCTGCCGCTGCATTTTGGAATCCAATAACGACCGGTGGTTCCTGTATAGCCATGTACCAGCACAATTTGGCACACTTTGTGATATAGGTCATCACGTTACATGTATCGCTCGATTTAATATCGATTCCTAGTTCTATGGCTACTTTCATCGTGATTATCTATAGAAAGTAAGTAAGTAAAATGTAAAGTGACATGTGTATATCAAAACATACATAAAACAAAATTAGAATAATAAAAAAGACACCCGGCACCATGAGCCAATATGTCACTGTAAGAATAACAATTATATTTACATAATGAATATATTACCTGTTCCACTGGAGACATAAATCAAAATACAAATACACAATATAGCCGTATGGAAAAAGAACTGGGACACATTTATTCCAAATCTAAAACTTTAGCTTAGTTTTGACTAAACTGAATGTATTTTACATAGATTGCATAGCAAAGTTTAAGCTTATATCAATCACGCTGCTTCCTGGAGACTTAACTACTTGTAGATCCCGCTCCATTTATGTGGACAAATCACAAAGGCATCAAGGGATTCAAACCCGAGTTCTTTGGTAGGAGAGGCCGGACGATCTCATCATTGAATCATTGAATCGTGTAGGGATAGTAGAATCAAGGTTTTACCTGGCACTCATTAATATTCTACTATTAAATTTCCGCTCACAAACATCCTACAAAGTATATAAGTAAATCGATGCATTATATGGTTTTCCTAAATATTATGTTACCTTAGATATTGAGCATTCTTGTTCAAGTTTAACGCCACATAGTTTCCTCATATCCGAAACAGCCTTCTTCTGTTCTTCAGTAAAATCATCAGTTACTTTGATTTCAGCAGTAAACTAGAATATGACAAACATAATATAGCTATAATGCTCCTACGATGATCCAGACAGGGTTGCTTTAGCTAACATCAGCCAACCCACACATCAAATTACAAAAGCTGTAGTGTTAAGGATGGATTCGCTTAGTTTAACACAACAAGTATCTGGGTTCATTCAGATGTTTACACATCGGTGCTGTAGTGGTAGATCAAGGCTTATTGGAGATAGATATTCTTAAGATAGATCGTAAACAACTGATGAAAAAATATGGACTATAGATTATTGACAATGTTTGCAAACAATTTGATCTAACATATTACAATTTCTCTCCCTCTCGCTACCCCTACCTCTCGCTCTCTCTCTCTCTCT
>JASEVX010000006.1:37805108-37909209 GCA_031761405.1 Serripes groenlandicus | reverse complement strand
TTTCCTTTTCTTTCACCCTGCGTTCCCCCCCCGTGTCACTCCCTCCACCTTGCTCCTCCCCCCCCTCTTCTCTTTTCTTTTCTTCTCCCTCTTTTTTCCCTCTCCCGTTCTTGTCTTCCTCCCTCCCTTCCCTTCTCCCGTTCTCCCTCCTTTTTCTTCTCTTTCCTCCCCTCTCTCTTCTCCTCTCCTTCCCTTTACTTTCCTCCTCTCCTCTCTTCCTCTTTCTCCTCCTCCTTCCCCTTTCTTTTTTCCTTTTCCCTCCCTCCTCCGTTGTTCTGTGATAGCGTACGAGTATCTATGAATATCTGTTTGGCAGATGCTCCTACACCTTGTATGAACACAATTAAGTAGAACCGATCACATGTTGTTTTTCAGACATTTTTCTTTGACAACATTTGAGTAAAATTGAAGTATAAATATGTTCACCTTTTTATTTTTCAAAGGTCACCTGCAGCGGAGTTATACATGATGATTGATTTGGGGTTTAACGCCGTTGATTTTATGCATTGCAATGCCGCCAATTCACCTACCCATGTGTTTCCTGGCTTTCTCATACTAGTACTCCACACAACAATCTTTCAAAAACAACTGGCTGCTTGGGCATAAGTGTTAACCCAACGAATATGCAGCATACGACTTTGTAAAACAATCAGACAAGTAGGTTGTAAATCTTTATACATGTATATGAAACTATAATAAAGGATACAATTGAAAACATTTTGACAAAAAGAAGAAATTGCTCATCAATGTTTTCAAAAGTCATTTGCTAAAGGTGCGGCAAAATGTGTCTGCATACGGGACAGGGCTATGGGTCTTATTAGTGCTTCTAGGTGCTTTCATCTCTTGACAGGACAGGGGAATTAATAACTACGATGAAGAACCAGATCAAGCAGAAAAGTGACTCCATTAGACCATCGACGTTCCAAGTAAGTGTTAATGCACACGTGGGCATAAGTTAAGCACCGCTAGATTTACATGCACATATCGAGGGCTTGGCGTAAAACGGTTGTAATTAAAATTGGTATTTTGTTACCAAGGTTAATCACCTCGCCATAAAGTCTTTAAAAGCGTTAAATCATTTTTCTTTGTAAACAATGGAAATTTAGGTGCCATTGCTCGTTCTGAGCAATGGCACCTAAATTTGCATTGTTTACAAAGGGGTCAAAATTGCCCCATAACCAGGGTTTTTAAAATAGATTTTAAGTTACAACCGTTTCACGCCAAGACCTCGATATTTCAAAACGTGGATACCGATCACTTATGAGGCAATCTGAGGGCCAGGGTGTGTCTAAGGGACCCTCGAGTACCTTCTACACGGGGAAATGAAGAACTTTTGCGCTTAGAAATGGAATAACTTTCTATGTTATGGATCCGTCAAACCAGGGACTACTAATACGTGTTTATAGTCCCAGATCAAACACATTCAGCCGAGCCCCGGTAGCTCTGTCGGTAGCGACGCGGGCTGTCAATCCAGGGGTTGTGAGTTCGAATCCCGGCTCGGCCAACTTTCTTTCCGACGATTGACAAAAGTCAATGCGACAAGCGTCATTCGTCTTCGACCATTGGGCTAAGTCTATGTGGAAAAGCAGCCAGTTGCTTGGGAAGAGTGTTGTGTGGTGTACTGGTGTGAGTAAAACCAGGAAATGCATGAGTAGGTGAACTGGCCGCCGTGATATAACTGAGAAATGGTTAAAAACGGCGTTAAACCCCAATCAACCGATCAATCAAATACATTATCTATAAAAAAAAATCAGCCGTCATTTGTCTGTTATGGAATTGTAGACAGTTGATGACATTGGGCATAGATAGAGCCTTCTGGGA
The DNA here is from genome assembly GCA_031761405.1 of Serripes groenlandicus. NCBI lineage: Eukaryota > Metazoa > Mollusca > Bivalvia > Cardiida > Cardiidae > Serripes > Serripes groenlandicus. The sequence continues at coordinate 37,907,388 of JASEVX010000006.1, read as the reverse complement.
GAAAACTGTATAATGCTTAGCTTTATTAATGGTGTGGTTATTTAGGTTAAGAGCTTTGCGACGTAGTCTGATAAGGATCTACATTGGTCATTTATTAGTCGTTCAAGTAAATTTGAAGTCACTGCAGAACGAATAAATTCAAGTATAGCAGTTGGAAATTTAATACCCCAATCGCTTTTTAATTTCACACTCATGAGCGCCGAGGATGGATAACAATTACTAACACGTTTGAAGTGTTTTATAAGACCCGGCCAGGGATCGAACCCCCGACCTCCTGTACTTCTACCACATCACCAAGCCTAGTACTGGTTTGTTTACCCAGGGATCACGAATAAGTGAACTGTCGTCGTGATATAACTGAAATAATGTTGAAAGCGGCGCAAAACCCCAAGGTTGTTTCGGAAAGTCGATATTTTATATATTATTTCGATTCAGTTCAGTTAATTTTATCTTTTAGATATTCAACAAAGCCTTTTGCAAAGAACTGGACGAAACAAGACCAGAGTTATCACCATTGAAGGATCTATCTGTTTACACGGAGCAATGTTTCAATCTCTGTTGGTACATGGCGCTGCAGGATCCACCAATGGTCTTCGGTATACACCCGGAACCGGAAATGACGGACCAGTGTCGCAAGGACAGAAACTATCGCGCGACTTCTATCGGGAATACACAAGACGCGGTGCTTACATAGAATATATCGTCTGGCCGATCATGTTTTTACATGAAAATGGACAGTTAATAAACAAAGGGGTGGCTGAAGGATGCAATTAAAATGTATGAGCCAAGTTCCAAACAAGCTGTGTGCATTGCCGACCAGGGTGACACAAAAGAATCACCTATCCTTCGTCGGTTTATCACGTTTTCACCTGTCGACATATTAACCGTATTCTTTCTACTTTACTTACGTATCCGCTTCACCCTTCGAACACTTCTGTATTTCTAATTTTATAAACGAAATCATGTGAAACTCGACATATTGAGACTTATTCTTTCAACTTTACTTATTTATCCTCTTCATCCTCGAACACTTGTTTTTCTTTTTCTTTTTAACCCTTTCCCTCATACGACAAATCTGGAGCAGACGACTTTGAACGTATTTTGTTAAAACATAGAAAATCTCCTAGTTGAATGGATAACCTACGTCAAAAAGTGGAAAACATTGTGGCAAAAGGAGAAATTGCACGTTTTGTGCAATGTTTTCTTTTGTCACTATGTTTTTAAAAAGCCGTCTGCTGCAGAGGCATCAAAAAGCGTCTATATGAGGGAAAGGGTTAATCAAAATGATGTGAAACAATACTAATCAAAGAATTTCTTTTCTTGGCAGACGAAGTAGAACTTATCCACTTCATCCTTTGAACAGTTCTGTTGTTCCAATGACATCACCGAAAACTTGTTAAACAACAATGATAAAAGAAAATATACTGCATTTATTGTATTGTCAGACAAAGGAGAAATTTTGTTTAAGAAAGAATCACTTTCCTCTTGCTAAGCAACCTTTGCACAAAGTAAATATTTTCTAAAAGGTATCTAGGCTTTACTCCGTAAAAAAAGTATTGATCAATCGTTTATTTCCAGTGGAAATGAAAGTATAAATAAGCTTACATGTGCCAATGAAAATTTGAAAATGAAGTCTTACTATGTTTGAGGTGTCATAGGAAGCTAGATTAGATAGAAAGAAAGCATGCACTTAATTTATTAATTTTGGGTGTCACTAAAATCAAGGACACTTTAACTTAAGATAAAAACCCTTATTTTGACTACTGTTGAAAGCCTGGCTGTGCCGTATTTCTTGTATAATTGAATAGAATCAACCTTTCCCATATATAGATACTTCAGAATGCCTCTGCTGCAGGTGACCTATGAAAACATTGTAGCAAAAGAAAAATATGGTCATAAGAGCAATTTCTCCTTTTGGCACAATGTTTTCGACTCTTTCCAATAAGTAAACTTTCATTTCATTTTTAGAAGACTTAAGGCGAGGGTTATACTTTATAAGTTGTGCTTTTTATTATCAATTATATATAGAAATTAAACATAATTTATCTCTCAAAATGTCCTGTTTTAGATATCTTTTAAGCTCTAGTATACTTTTTATGTTCGTTTTTAATGGTGTTTTACAGGGCATTCAACACTTTTTTAGTTATATCATTGCATTTCCCTAAAGGTTACAAGTACTACTTGTCCGTTTATCCTGACACTAATGAGTCAATCGTAATGATGAAACCATAGTCCTTATCGTCAAGAAATGAAAACCATTACTACCATATTTTTTATCTGATTGAAGAAGATAGCTACACAACGTTTGATTGTGAACTGATGGACTAACCAGATAACGCCGTGATTCCAGTAAACAAAGACAAATGTTGTTTGCGGGTTGCGATACATAATGACTTTGGACAACTGGATATGTTACATGGAGCCATTGCAGTCGAAGAATTATTGTTTACTCTTTCTTTGATACCGGGCGTCCCAGGTAGATCCCCAGTCGCAGCAGGACAGTCATGGTGGAGTGCCCTTGGGCAAGACACATTCCCTAGCCTCGTACTAGTTTGTTTACGCAGGGATCATGAATATGTGATCGGATATGTGAACTGTCGCCGTGATATGTCAAATAATGTTGAAAAAGGCGTAAAACCCAAATAAAAAAACAATCGAACATACATATCAGTTGCATGTTGATACATCTACATCTACAGGATATAACTTTTAAAACGTTGTGGTTAAAAAAGAAATTTCGCAAAATCAGCAATGTTGTCTTTTGTCATGTTGGTGCAATGTTTTCAATTCTATTCAGTTTTGCCAACAGTTTTTTAAAGACGTCAGCTACAGATTTGCAATATATATATATATATATATATATATATGTGTGTGAAATGTCGTAACACTTTTTCACATCAAGCTAATCTGCTTTTCAAAACGTATTAACCAATTGCATTTTGACACATCAGCACCCCCCAACTTTTGCTACAATGCTTTCCCTTTTATTAAATAATTATGTTTACATTTATAAAATTTCATTTGTTTTCATTCGTTCCCTAGTTTTTGCCCATATGTTTTAAAAGTGGTCTGCTGCGGACTTCTTGTATGCGGGAAAGCGTTAAGAGAGAATGTGTGAAACAAAGGCCTCTCTGTTCACTCCTCTTTATCATGGCCTCAGGTAATTTGTCTTGCTTGACCAGCAATCTTTCAGATAATTGGCCAAACTCATGGGTACAAACATTCATATACTAAGGGTCAATATACATGTAGGAAGACAGACCGTTCTCCGGAGACAAAATAGTGCCAAAGAAAGGAAGAACTCGAGGGCTTGGCGTGAAACGGTTGTAACTAAAATTGGTATTTTTTTACCAAGGTTAATCACCTCACCATAAAGTCTTTATAAGCGTTAAATCACTTTTCTTGGTAAACAATGTAAATTTAGGTGCCATTGCTCGTTCTGAGCAATGGCACCTAAATTTGCATTGTTTACAAAAGGGTCAAAATTGCCCCTAAACCAGGGTTTTCAAAATAGGTTTTAAGTTACAACCGTTTCACGCCAAGCCCTCGAACTAGTATAACAAAGTTCTGAATTTGAGGCATTTTAATAGATTTATATAATGTAATCAAATATTTTAACACCTTTTCAAATCCTGATTATAAAGTATTTTAACCTTTTTCCAATCTACAGAAGCATTTGGATGAATCTGCATCAGCCGACTTTTGAATTCATTGTACCAAAAGGAGGAGGAGCAAATTTTCCTTTGCAAAAATATTTTCAACTAGAATAAATTATAATGCTTTCATTTATAACCATTTTCATATTTTTGCCATAATATTCAATTGCTGCAGATATGTTGAATGTGGAAAAAGAGTTAACGATTCACAGAACCCTTCACACGATATATTGACTTATTCTCAGACTTTTCAAAATAAACAATTACTCCTTTTCCGACAACGTTTTCAACCATGTATTTAATTAAAGTAGACAACTCTCAAAATATAATAGCTTGTAATCACTTTAAAATGATACAACCTAATGTAAGGGGATTTTCATGTGAAGATGCTTCTGTTTTGACAGATCCATAAATGTTTGTCTCTTAAATGAATGTCTCAATACTAGCACATTTTAAGTTGCACAATATATATTGTTATTAGATAACTATTTATAGAATTCATGCTCAGTTTCGTCTTTCTTGATGTTGTTCTTGTACCCTTTCTCAAAGTCCTTGGCCAATACCACATATCTGTTTTCTCTGACAGCTTGCATACCAGCCTGAAATTATACACAATTTGACCATGATGTCCATAAGGAAAGGATAAAAGTTGTCACATGTAAATAGTGTAGGTTTAGATCTGCATATCAGCAGCTCCTAAGATGAGCCGCGACAAAAATGTCAATGCTCACCGTTTGTTTCTGAATAATTTATAAAGCTGGAGTTATGAGACCTGCTAAAGACAAGCATATTGGTCCTAGGAACATGTGTATCAAGTTTCATTTGAAAATGTTAAACATTTTTTGAGCTTTGAGGTAAGGTTTAAGTTTTGTGACGACGCCAACGGTATCGCAATAACAAGACTTTTTTGCTTCGAGAAACAGACAAGTTAAAAAGCTTGAAAAAGTGTTTTAAAAATTTTGATCAGACTGAACCGGTCAGGTTCTGTACTGTTAGTAAAGTTAGTATCTTACATTATGATATATAGACAAGCTCAGTTTGTCTATTTTCATGATCAATTTTAATATATTCTAATTCTAGAACTAGAACCCCTGTAACCCCTTTAGGATATGCACATCTCCTCTTGGCATAGAAGCTTCATGTACAATTTTATTGAATTCCACCCAGTGGTTTGTAAGAAATAGGCCGGACAAAATATGGCTTCCGACCGACCGACCGACAGCCCGACACAGTGACTCCTATATACCCCCTCTTCTTCAAAGGGGGTATAAAAATAAATTAGCAATGAACCAATATGTATGTTTGAAAAACTACACTGCACAGATAGCTGAAAAACCAAGATCCATTGATGAGTCTGGTAAATTAGTGACGTCATTTATTTGAGCCCTGTGTTTTTCACGCGACAAACAATTATAGGGCTAACGCAAGTCGGTTGTAACTACAGCCTGTTCCAGTGGAAATTACAACCGTTTTCATATAACCATCGAGTCCAAACTTCTTTCCATATACTTTTAAAACCCTTGTCTTCACCTCTCTGTGAATTACACACACTTTTAATAAACTTCGTCAATGCAATAACTCAAACTCCTGTGTTTGTTTTACTTTTAACTAATCATTTTTTGAAAACATTGAAAAAATTAAATGATTAATTTTCATGTTTGAAATCGGACAAATGTGTCTAAGGGTTGAATGCATGGTCTAGTTAGTTTGTTTGGCTTATTTGGATTTATAAAATCAGGTTTGTGCATTATTATCTTAATGTATCATTATCCAGTTTTACATCGAGAACCATGTTTTTTTAAATTTTTTGCCGAAATTTTTAAAAAGTCGACCCCCAACTTATGGCTGGGAGTAACCTCAAAACCACCGAAATTGGGGTCGAAATGGACCCTCGACTTATGGCCGATGTCGACTTATGGCCACAGATGTACGGTACTAGGAAAAGGTGATTTAAAGTTTTTGTCATCCAACAGGCTAAGTTCAAATTCTGCATCCTGTGAAAGTCACTGTTGAAAAAAGGGCAAATCAATTGTGTTTTTACTGCCTTTCTTAGCAAACATAATATATGTTTTCCATTTAGAAGTGTCTATATTAAGCATAGCCCTAAGTGTCTTGTAAATGTTATGGTATATAACAAATTGTCTGCAAGGAAAGCATCCTCATGTAATATGATGATCTGGACAATTGAAAGTAGTCAAACTGATCTTTACCCTTTCCCACATACTACTAATTTGTAACAGAGAACTTGGAAACATAAGTCTTAAAATGAAAACTCTCCATAAATGAAAGAAAAATCATTGAAAAAAGTTGGTGTCAGAAGGAGAAATTGCCTATTATGAGCAATTTATCCTCATGCCACAATGTTTTTTAAAGTTGTCTGCTGTAGAGGAATCAGAAAGCTTTTACAAGGGGAAAAGGTTAATAAAAATGTTAAATGCTATTTTTATAAACATACCAGAGTAATCAAAGGAACAAATGAGACGTCTGTTAGTATCTCACTAAATGTGACTTTGTGTGACATATTGACACACAAAGGACACAAAAGGCAGGCAATACAAAAATGACTGCCTAAAAAAAGATGGTTGCTTTAGCTTTTCATACATGCTGTTCATCTAAAAGATATTGCTGCTTACCACTCACTGGTAAATTTACAAAACATGTATTGTAAGCACATATACTTAGCAATTTCTCATGTTGGCTAAATGATTTCAACTCTATTCAATAACTTTATATATTGAACAAGAGCGCTACAAGCGAATGCCAACATTCGTCTGCTTTTTTCTAAGTCGAAAAAAGGTGGATTTCTGAATAATTATTAAAGCCAGAGTTTATAGACATGTGTATTGCTCCTAGGAACATGTGTACCAAGTTTCATTTGAAAATGTTTCACAGATTTTTGAATTATAAGATAATGTTAAAGATTTGTGATGACGCAAACACAGACGCTGAAGACGACACCAAGAGCATAACAATACCCCAATTTTTTTTCTTCGAAAAACAGACTAGCATAAAAAACATCCTTACCTCCTGACAAATGGCATTAATATCAGCACCACTAATTTTATCAGGTCTAGCTACATAATCCTCAAGATCTACTTCTTCACTGAGGTTCATTTTGGAAGTGATAGTCGTGAAGATGAGACGTTTCTGTCGTCTGTCTGGCAATGGGAACTCTATCTTACGATCTAATCTTCCAGGACGTAACAAGGCAGGATCAAGAGTGTCTTGTCTGTTTGTTGCCATAATAACCTAAAGACATATATAGAAAGTTGGAAATTGAATGCATAATTGATTCTATTCTACTCTTTCTACAACAAATCTTAAGCAGACAACTTTGAATCTAAAGCCAGAAGTATTTTAAATATATACAAAAGAAAGTTTTGCTATTGGATAGTGTTGAAAACATTGTGCCAAAAGTAGAAATTGCTCTTATGCGTAAATTCTTCTTTTCACACAATGTTTTCAAAAGTTGTCTGTTGCAGAGTGGTTAGAACACGTCTATAAAAGGAAAAGGGTTGAATCTAATATTGAACATTACAAGAAACACAGCACATCTAGGTTTTCAAGATTAGCAGGCTATTCTAAGTAACTGTGACATTTATTTAAATGGCCCCCAAAACAATCACATGCTTCTTTTCTATAAACCCTTTTCCTCATATAGACGCTTTCTGACGCCTCTGCAACAGACAGCTTTTTGAAAACATGGCGACAATAAAAGAAATTGCTCAAAACAAGCAATTTCTCCTTCTGTCACCATGTTTTCAACTCAATTCAATTATTGTACTTTCAGTTAAAGGGTTTTATGTGGGAAAAGGTTAAAGGAAGCTTCTTATGACACTTGGGTAAATTCTGTCAAGTCTAAAGAATGTTGTTGGACAAAAATGCATAATTGGCGTCCACTTGCATACCCACAAAACCACTAACCTGCCTTTCCAAAAAAAAACATACATCACAATTCTAATATTTCAACTTAGTTGAATACCTGGTTAATAATAATAACATATCTGTTCATATCTGTTAAAACATTCTGTGATGAAGTGCTGAATAGTGTATAGTCAGATAGAATGCCAAACTGCACGTATTGATCTAGATCTACACATGTTGCAAATTTTGTTAGTTTTCCTGGAACACAGCTCCAATATATTCCTTTTTCCCCCCCACTAAATTGCAAAATAAATCTTCACAATCAATATAAAAAAAAAACATTTTTTTTTGCAAATTGCGCTTTTCTAGAAAGGATGCCATTTATCAAAAGTACTGGTAGATAGCAGGGATGAAAACTGACTGACAAGGTCTCTTAACTCTTTTCAATGAACAATTTCTACTTTTGTCACAATATGTTTAGCCCTATTTAATCAATAAAATCATAACATCATTGGAAGAGATAGTCTACAAAGTTGTCTTCTGCAGATTTGTATGAAAACGGGAATGTTAGTCAGAGTGAGCTTGCTTAGAATGGTATCAATACTATTTTAACCCTTTCCCTCATACGACAATTCTGCAGCAGACGACTTTGAACATGTTTTGCCAAAAAATACAAAATCTTTATAATTGAATGGATAACCTATGACTAAAAGTGGAAAACATTGTGGCAAAAGGAGAAATTGCAAGTTTTGTGCAATTTCTTCTTTTGTCACTATGTTTTCAAATAGCCATCTGCTGCAGAGGTGTCAGAAAGCGTCTATATGAGGGAAAGGGTTAATGCAATTTATACTACTTTTTTAAAAGAATATCCCATTAGACAGACTACATATCTTTGGAAAGGTTCTATTTGCATTGCAAAAAGCATTCATTTGAAATGCAAATAGCATGTGTTCAGAAACTAACTTGAATGTGATTTGGACATATTTTTTTAAGATAACGTCTCATTCTGTATATCATACCTTAACATTGACTGTTTGATCAAAACCATCCATTTGGTTTAAAAGCTCCAATAGAATTCTTTGTACTTCTCTGTCAGCTGTAAGTCAAGCACAATTTCATTTCCTTTAAATAATTAATTAAACCCTTTACGCTTTACATTATGACTTTATACTACATTTACATACCCAGTTTTCGCAAAATACGTCCGGCCTTCAGTCCTTTGGATAAACAAATCTTCATGCAGTTCTTGGTTGAACACAGACGTAAATAGATGAAAAAATTGCTTTCGGACTGACAGGTTCAAAAGATTTCTTATAGCATAGCCAATAATGAAAGAATTTTAACTTCATGTTAAAAATAATGTAGACCTAGATCTGCCTGCATGTTCATGCTCTTTTATCTTGGTCCACATTGTTTGCAACTTATGTACTCAATATGAAGCAAAGGGGCATCTATGATATTATATATAATAACTTGTTAACCCTTTCCCACTTGCAGACACATTCAGAGGTATTTGCAGCAGACAACTTTTGAAATCACTGTTGCAAAAGGAGAAATTGATGAGCAATTTACCCCTTTTGCCACAATGTTTTCACTCTAGTTAATGATTAAACTAACTTTTGGAGATATTTCACATTTTTGAAGTCGCCTGCTGCAGAAATGTTGAATGGGCCTAAATGTTGATGACACTAGTCAATGGAATTCAGCAGGACAAGGGTTAACCCTTTCCCACATACACCATCTGCAGCAGATGACGTTCAAAACATGTAGGCAAAAAAATATTGATAACCTCAGTAAATGAAAGAACAAGAGGCCCAAGAGGGCCAGTATCGCTCCACGGCCATAAGGCAAAAATAAAATCTCCAAACAGCCCTGCCCCGTGGTGGCTATTTTTTTTACCAACCACCATGGCTTAAAGGAATCTTGTAGAGTGTCACCAAAGGAATGTTTCTGCAAAATTATTTGAAAATATGCCTGACACTTTCGGAGGAGAAGATTTTTTAAGTTTTCACTATGGTCATATAAGTCAAAATAGCCCCGCCCTCTGGCGGCCATGTTTTTCGACCAATCAACATGGCTTGAAGGAATCTGATAGAGGGTCACCCAATGAACATTTCTACAAAATTATTTGAAAATCGGCTGAACACTTTCGGAGAAGAAGATGTTTTAAGTTTTCATTATAGCTATATAACGCAAAAAAGCCCCGCCCCCTGGCGGCCATGTTTTTCGCCCAATCAACATTTCTTGAAGGAATCTAATTAAGGTTCACACAAGGAACATTTCTACAAAATTATTTGAAAATCGGCCTGACACTTTTGGAGGAGAAGATTTTTTAAGTTTGCTCTTTAGCCATATAGGCAAAATAGCCCCGCCCTGTGACGGCCATGTTTTTTTACCAATCAACATGGCTTGAAGGAATCTGATAGAGGGTCACCCACGGAACATTTCTACATAATTATTTGAAAATCTGCTGAACACTTTTTGAGAAGAAGATTATTTAAGTTTTCACTATAGCTATATAAGGCAAAAAAGCCCCGCCCCCTGGCGGCCATGTTTTTCGCCCAATCAAAATTTCTTGAAGGAATCTAATAAAGGGTCACCCAAGGAACATTTCTACAAAATTATTTGAAAATCGGCCTGACACTTTCGGAGAAGAAGATTTTTTAAGTTCTCACTATTTTTTTCTTTCGGTTGCCATGGAAACCAGAATTTTGAATGGATCAAAAAAATTTGAAGGAATTTAGTAGAGGACATTGAGAGGATGCTTCCCATGAAGTTTCAACCAAATTGGCCAAGTGGTTAGTTAGGGAGAAGAAGTCGTTTAAAGGAAAAAGTTAACGCACGCACTTACGCACGCACAACGGACAATTCGCCATGACATAAGCTCGACTGGCTTCCAGCCAGTGGAGCTAAAAATGAAAAAAAAAGTTGACAACATTTTGGCAAAAGGAGAAATTGCTTTTGCACCGTTGTTTTCAAATGTCGTCTGCTCTAGAGGCATCAGAAAGCGTCTATATGCTGGAAGGGTTAATTTCTATCTGTCACATGGAGAATTATAACAAGAGCACATTGACGATTTTGATATTTTTTGTATCCAAAGAGAGCAATTAAATAAATATTCATAAGAGAGTGCAACATTCGACACTTGGTTCAACTACCTCTAACTAACAAGTAAAGTTTATGGCAAAAAAACGCATTTCAATTTTCATAAATGAACATAATTCATAAAGAAGATATTGCCAATAGGGGGAACATTTACCTAGTTGAATTATTTCTGAACACTTTCCCTAAAACAGACACCTTCTAACATCTCTGCTGTAGATGACAAGTTATTTTCAAAGTGATATGCTGCAGTTTTGTCAAATGTTGGAAATACTTTAGAAATGTATATACATGTAAATATTTGATATTGTTTCATGATAAACCATATATATATTCCTTTAAAGACCCTATTATCATAAGCAGTTCATAAGTTAGAGCATGTTTCATGACATGTATGTAAAATCAATATCAATACAAAGAAGGCAAAATGTCTCAATTTGTTCGATAAATAGAGGATATTTGTTTGTTTTGAGTGGATATGGAATATATCTCATCGAGACGTGATACAATTGAATATTTTAAATGTTTAAATTGTATCACTTCGAGTTGAAATATATTCCATATACACTCAAAACAAACAAATTTTCTTTTTATTTAATGACAAATTGATGAAAAACAAATAATATACCCATTATGTATTTCTTTATATATAACTTGTGTAGTATAACATGACCGAATACTAGGAAAATGACGTCACGTCAGCGGTTTGACGTCATAATGTTAGTCTCTTTGACGTCATTTATTCATATTCCACAGTGTGGAATAAGGATTTTATATTTCACTCTGATAAACAGCAAATTCATTGGTTGTCATATAATAAAATTCGGCCCTTGTTTTTGAATCCTAGAATAGACACTTAACTGAATATGTCTAAACTATTTACCCTTTCCCACATACAACAAATCAGTAGCAGATGACTTTGAAAAGATATAAAGTCTAAAATATGTCTATAAGACCTATAAATGAAAGTTTAACCATTAAATACGAGTTTAAAACATTGTGGCAAATCATGAGCAATTTCACCTTTGCAACAATGTTTTCAAAAGGTGTCTGCTGCAGAGGCGTCAGAAAGCGTCTGTATGAGGGAAAGGGAGGTTAAAGGTTACTAAAAAAAAATAATGTCACCTCCAGTCTGGGCGTCAAATCTTTTTGTAGCGATGGCATCAATCTCATCAATAAATATGATAGCCGGAGCATTTTCCTTGGCCAGTCTGAACACATCTCTTACCATGCGTGGTCCCTCACCAAGGTACTTCTGTACAAACTCTGACCCAACTACTCGAATAAATGATGCTGAAAAACAAACATTAGTAGATACTTAGTGAACTTTGGTACAAACTCTGACCCAACTACTCGAATAAATGATGCTGAAAAACAAACCTTAGTAGATACTTAGTGAACTTTGGTACAAACTCTGACCCAACTAATCGAATAAAGGATGCTGAAAAACAAACATTAATAGATACTTAGTGAACTTTTGTACAAACTTTGACCGAACTACTCAAATAAATAATGCTAACCCTGCAACCCTGAGCTCAAGGAGGGAAGCCATTACTACCAGTTTTACAGTCTTCCAATCTACTCATATAAATGATGCTAAAAAATAACTTATACACAATCAATACCAAGTTAACTAAAAATTAAATAAAGTCTCCCCAACATAAAGACACATTCTGAAGCCTATGCAACAGAAGACTTTATAAAACATTTTTGCAAAAGGAAATATTGCTTGTGATGAGCAAATTCTCGCTTTACCACAATGTTTTCAACCCTATTAACAGTTATACATTCATGTTATGTGGAAAAACTCTATAAATGAATGTATAACTATTAAAAAGAATAAAGAATAAAGATATTTACCTGTGGTATGATGAGCAACAGCTTTCGCCAACATGGTCTTTCCACAGCCTGGAGGTCCAAACATGAGGACACCACGTGGAGGGTCTATACCAATTTGTTTATAGAGATCAAAGTGGGTGAGCGGCAGTTCTACGGCCTCTCGGACCTCCTGTTTCTGTATATCCATTCCACCAATATCGACGTACTGTACATCAGGTTTCTCATCTGTTAAAACACATCAGATATCAAATGAGTAAATTCAAAGTTGATCTTTAGAGGGTTTAAAGATAAAAGCAACTATAAATATCACTGAAGGTGATAAATACCCCCAAAACAGCACCTTGACTCAAAATATGGCTTCCGACCGACCAACAAAAGGGCCATAACTGTAAGATCTTTATGATATGCACATCTCCTCTTGGTATAGAAGCTTCATGTAAAATGTTATTGAATTCCACCCAGTGGTTTGTAAGAAATAGGCTGGACAAAATATGGCTTCTGACCGACCAACAACTTAATAAGTAAAAGGGCCATAGCTCTGTAAAATAACATGCAATTGTAAGACCTTAAGCAGGGCCCGCGCTGTTGTTCGCCACTTTCGTCAAATGCGAAGATTATTTTAAAGTTATTTCATGAGTGGCGAATGTAAGTGGCGAAAGGTTTTTATCATCAACATTTACCTGATTTGGATATCAGTTTACGACATACAGTGACTGTTTCCGTTAATCTAAGATAATGCACTGCCATTTGATTCAATGTCGGGAACCAGTGACCACTTTACGACATTTTTACGACACCCGTTTTTATCATTTTGACAGCTTGTGTATTTCACACTTGTGTTGTGAAGTGTTAATTCAGCCTTTTAATCCGACTGACCAACAATTCTGAGCGATATTGATACATTAAAGGCCGTACATATGATAATCGGCAATAATTGGCAATTATAGATGCATTAAATATATCAACACGCTTTTTGAAGCAAGTTTCGACGATCAACGTAGGCCTTTCATGATTTAATGACAATGTAAGTTTGTCATTTTTTTTGATTGGGAAAAATCTATTTAATTATGGGCGAGTACAAATAATTATTGGACCCATTGATGAGATTGGCGAAAATGAATGGCTCCTAAAATTTAAAAGTGGCGAACTTTATTTCAATGTGGCGAAAGAAAAATTCAACCCAGAGCAGGCCCTGCCGTAAGGGTATGCACATCTCCTCTCTTGGTATAGAAGCTTCATGTAAAATGTTATTGAATTCCACCCAGTGGTTTGTAAGAAATAAGCAGGACAAAATATGACCCAACAACTTATTAAGTAAAAGGGCCATTACTCTCTAAAATAACATGCAATTGTAAGACCTATAGGATATGCACATCTCCTCTTGGTATAGAAGCTTCATGTAAAATTTAATTGAATTCCACCCAGTGGTTTGTAAGAAATAGGCCGGACAAAACATGGCTTCGGACAAAATATGACCAACATGTTAATAAGTAAAAGGGCCATAACTCTGTAAAATAACATGCAATTGTAAGACCTTTAGTGTATGCACATCTCCTCTTGGTATAGAAGCTTCATGTAAAATTTCATTGAATTCCACCCAGTGGTTTGTAAGAAATAGGCCGGACAAAATATGGCTTCCGACCGACAGACAGACATACAGCCCGACACACAGTGACTCCTATATGCCCCCCCAAAACTTTGTTTTTTGGGGGTATAATAACAATCAAATGTAATATTTTGTCTTAACCCTTTCCCTCATACAGCAATTCTGCAGACGACGACTTTGAACGTATTTTGTCAAACAAGAGGGCCATGATGGCCCTGGAATCGCTCACCTGATTTTTTTTTTTTACTTTAGCTATATACATAGTTTCCGACCAATCAACTTGGCTTGAAGGAATCTGATAGAGGGTCACCCTAGGAACATTCCTACAAAATTATTTGAAAATCGGCCTGACACTTTTGGAGAAGAAGATTTTTTTAAGTTTTCACAATAGCCATATAAGGCAAAATAGACCCGCACCCCCTGGCGTTCATGTTTTTTTACCAATCAACATGGCTTGAAGGAATTTGATAGAGGGTCATCCAAGGAACATTTCTACAAAATTATTTGAAAATCGGCCTGACACATTAGCAGGAGAAGATTTTTTAAGTTTTCACTATAGCCATATAAGGCAAAATAGCCCCGCCCCCTGGCGGCCATGTTTTTTAACCAATCAACATGGCTTGAAGGAATCTGATAGAGGGTCATCCAATGAGCATTTCTACAAACAAATTTGAAAATCTGCCAACCAGTTTGGGAGAAGAAGATTTTTTAAGTTTTCACTATAGCCATATAAGGCAAAATAGCCCCGCCCCCCCTGGCGGCCATGTTTTTCGACAAATCAACATGGCTTGAAGGAATCTGACAGAGGATCATCCAAGGAACATTTCTACAAAATTATTCGTTTCTGGCGGCCATGTTTTTTTACCAATCAACATGGCTTGAGGAATTTGATAGAGGGTCACCCAAGGAACATTTCTACAAAATTATTTGAAAATCTGCTCAACACTTTCGGAGAAGAAGATTTTTTAAGTTTTCACTATGGTCATATAAGGCAAAATAGCCCCGCCCTCTGATGGCCATGTTTTTCGACCAATCAACATGGCTTGAAGGAATCTGATAAGACAGTCACCCAATGAACATTTCTACAAAATTATTTGAAAATCGGCCTGACACTATCGGAGAAGAAGATTTTTTAAGTTTTCACTATTTTTTTCTTTTGATTGCCATGGAAACCAGAATTTTGGATGGATAAAAAAAATTGAAGGAATGTAAGAGAGGACATTGATAGGATGCTTTTTATGAAGTTTCAACCAAATTGGCCAAGTGGTTAGGGAGAAGAAGTCGTTTAAAGGAACTAGAATGGAGTGCTCCCCGGAGCACGTGTGTCACCTGCCGGGGCCTTGTCAGTGAACCCATCACACACATTGATATAAACATTTGTCAGAAGTTTCAATGTTATCCTTTGAGTAGAAAAAAAGTTATTTGAAAACGCGATGAAAAAGTGTGACGACAGACGGCGGACAAAAAAAAAGTAATCCCTAAGTGCCTACCATGCTATGCAGGTGACACAAAAAGTTAACGCACGCACGACAGACAATTCGCCATGACATAAGCTTGACTGGCTTTCAGCCAGTGGAGCTAAAAATGAAAACGCCAACTTGCCCTAAAACTTTAATCATGTTTTTTACACCAAATAGAAGGTCACACTCAGCATCTTCAGCATTCAATGAGAAGAAAGATATGAGATGTAACTATATTCCAAATATGAAAGCCCCAACCCTAGCACAAGTACTTATGAAAGAAAAATGCCAACTTGCCCTAAAAGAGTAAAGCTCTCATTATTCTTCGAATACTCAAGCTAGAAAACAATCACAATGATTTGAACGCTATAAGAGCGGATTGGAATGTGAACAGTAAATCTTTTCAATTTCATGATGTTCTTAACTGTACTGGTTCATTTTTAAGGTTTGCAGTGAAATAACATATTCCGAGAGTAAAAGACTGGGCAGTAATCTTTCTTAGTACTCATTCAAACCCTATATTGTATTACTCAAAAGAATCCTCACAGAAAAATAATTTTTCTAAGTTCTTTCAAGATCCTATTTGGAGTTTTTACAATTTCATTAAAACCAGACTTAAACTTTGCTGGCAAATATACAGATCTAAATGACTGCCTTTTACAGGTGGTCTCAGATTGACCTTTGTGTCAGCAAATCATGTTGATGCCTGAATAATTTTAGGTAAAGAATAGGAGATAACCCATAACAAGAGGGCCATGATGGCCCTGGAATCGCTCACCTGATTTTATTTATTTTTCACTTTAGCCATATAAGCCCCGCCCCCTGGCAGCCATAGTTTCTGACCAATCAACTTGGCTTGAAGGAATCCGATAGAGGGCCACCCTAGGAACATTTCTACAATTTTTTTTGAAAATCAGCCAGACACTTTTGGAGGAGAAGATTTTTTAAGCTTTCACTATAGCCATATAATGCAAAATAGCCCTGCCCACTGGCGGCCATGTTTTTTGACCAATCAACATGGCTTGAAGGAATCTGAAAGTGGGTCATCAAAAGAACATTTCTACAAAATTATTTGAAAATAGGCCTGACACTTTCGTCGGAGAAGATTTTTTAAGTTTTTACTATAGCCATATAAGGCAAAATAGCCCCGCCCCCCTGGCGGCCATGTTTTTCGACCAATCAACTTGGATTGAAGGAATCTGATAGAGGGTCATCCAAGGAACATTTCTACAAAATTATTTGAAAATCGGTCTGACAATTTCGGAGGAGAAGATTTTTAAGTTTTCACTATAGCCATATAAGGCAAAATAGCCCTGCCCACTGGCGGCCATATTTTTCGACAAATCAACATGGCTTCAAGTAATCTGATAGTGGGTCACTTAAGGAACATTTCTACAAAATTATTTGAAAATCGGCCAGACACTTTCGGAGGAGAAGATTTTTTAAGTTTTCACTATAGCCATATAAGGCAAAATAGCCCCGCCCCCCTGGCGGTCATGTTTTTCGACCAATCAACATGGCTCGAAGGAATCTGATAGAGGGTCATCCAAGGAACATTTCCACAAAATTATTTGAAAATAGGCCTGACACTTTCGGAGGAGAAGATTTTTTAAGTTTTCACTATAGCCATATAAGGCAAAATAGCCCCGCCCCCCCTGGCGGCCATGTTTTTCGACCAATCAACATGGCTTGAAGGAATCTCATAGAGGGTCATCCAAGGAACATTTCTAGAAAATTATTTGAAAATCTGCCAACCAGTCTGGGAGAAGAAGAATTTTGAAGTTTTTTTCATTTCGTTGCCATGGAAACCAGAATTCTGCATGGATCCCAAAAATTTGAAGGAAATCTGGTGAGGTCATTGAGAGGATGCTTTCTGTGAAGTTTCATCCCAATTGACGCACGACGCACACCGCACGCCGGACGCCGGACAAAAGGCGATCACAATAACTCACCTTGAGCAAAGCTCAGGTGAGCTAAAAACAAGAGCTGTCTGCAAAACTTTAGCCAAATCTGCAATGCTGACGCCATTGCAAAAGCGACTGCAATAACACTCATTATTCTTTGAATAGTCAAGCTAAACAAATTAAAAAACGTGATTTTCAAAAGCATGTATCATACCATTTATTGGAGAAAAAAAGAGCACATGTTCATGAATATTATAGGGTCGATTCAAGACAAACTTATCTAGAAGGACTGTTTGTGTTTGTGACTTTACCTGCTCCTAGCATTGTGATACTGCTATCTGCTTCAGGAGGGAGGACATCTACCAGGGCATTACTGTGTTTGTGTAGAGCCACACTGGCAGAGGGTTTCAATAACTCTCTGTCTATTGTAGACAGTATTCTGACATAAAAGTTGGAACCTGAAAAAGTAGATAACATAACACTAATACAATGTACTCATATTGCTCATAGCCTTTGGAAAATGAAAAAAAATCAGAAATAAATGAGATTTAACCCTTTCCTACTTATTGAAAAAAAAATAACAAAACGAGAAATGACTATAAAACACTAAAAAAATTATTTTCCACAATACTTTCAACAACTCTCTATTCAATAGTTATACTTTAATATTTTAGAGAGATTTCTTTATTTAGTATTGATATTTTCAAATTCGTCTGCTAAAGATTTCACTTATGTATGAAAAGGGAATGTATTGTTTTACCTGCAATATATAGAGTAAACTGGTGACCATGATTGTTTGTCAATCAATTTTAAGCTCATTTGGTAGTCATAGGGTTCAATTATAATTGTGAAACTATTCGAAATTTGGCTGCAACTAACTATCAGAAGATGGTTTCATATATTGCACTACACACTTTATATATAGTACAAGTAATTGTAACAGCTCTGATAATTATGGTTTTGTTCTATAAATTTTACTTTAAAATAGCTCTTTGGTAAAGGGTCACCTAGTAATAGAAGTATTGTTCATGTGAAGTTATTTCAAACTCGGGCAAGTATTTTCATGCTCTTTCGAGCTTTAAATAATAAGATTAAAAAAGGAATTACTCAAGAAATATGGGTAGTTATCCTGTGCCATAACATTTTCAACTCTGTTTTAAAATAAAATTTGTGTTTCAAATGATACATTTTTTAAGCCTTTCCCTCATACAGACGTATTTTGAACTTTTTGAAAACATTGTGACTAAAGGAGAAATTGCTGATGATGAGCATTTTCACCTTTTGCTGCAATGTTTTCAACTCTACTTAATTATTATACTTTCATTTACAGAGATATTTATTTTTTTCCCAAGGCATTTTCAAAGTCATCTGCCACAGTATACATGTAGCCAGGAAAAGGTTAAATTGCTCCTTGAAGCTTTTTGAAAACTATATATTCGCCACCTAATCCATTTGTTAATCCAGGCTATTTGGCATTCAATGGCATTTTATTGGAATGTTCAGTATCAAGATGAAACATGAACATAATCAGCTTGATTAGATCCAAATAAATTGATACAGAGTTTGATGTTGTAACAGCCCATTCATGAAGCATCAGTTTTACCTTTTTTTGTCTAACCATGTGTTAACCCCTTACTCACATATTAAAACCATACAGAAGACAACTTTGAAAAATATCTACACAAACAAATGGAAAGTATAGATCTATAAATGAATGTGTAACTATTGAAATCTAGTTTGAAACATTTTCTGCGACATAGGCGTCAGAAAGTGCCTGTATGTGATAAAGGGTTGATTGTTTGATTTATTGGATCTAAATGCCGTTTTCAACGGTATTTCAATTATACCACGGCAGCCAGTTCACTTAATATACTCTTCCTGGTTTTCTTGCACCAGTACTCAACATAACATTCTTCCTGTCTAATTTTCAACATAGAATATTTGATGGAAGATGAATGACTTTTGTCAATCTTTGGAAAGAATGTCAATGAATGGCAGACCTACAGTTTGAACCCAAGACCCCTGTATTCAAAGCCATAATCAGTAAAAGCAAGCTTATCAATAAATATACTATATTGTGGAGGAGGGTCAAACCTGTAGTAGATCCCACAATTCCTGTGTTCTGGTCTACAGCCTCCAAAAACTGTCCAATGACAAGGGGAACACTCTGGATCCTCTTGACTTCCTCCTGAGCATGGAGATATTCCTTCTTTAAGTTCTTTTGCTCATCTTTAATGTATTCCTCCTGGACTTCTAAGAATTCAAGCTGCCTTTGTAATTTCTACACAAAGAAAAGGAACATAAATCGACAAAATTCTCGATAAGGGAACATATATACTGGTTACTCATAAGAATTGTCTCACTGACATATCAGCGATTTTTTTCCTTCTATAGATTGTATTGTTTAAAGGGACCCATTAACAAATAAAAATGGTTCTTCACAATTTTGTAACAGGGTCCAACGGACCCATTCACAATTCTCCCCATCTAGCATCATTTTAACTTTTTAACATTTTTAAATGTCATATATTCATTCAGGTGTCGCCTTTTTACCGAATCAAATATTTAAAGAAATAATTATACATATTATACATACAAAAAGTATAGGGAGTTGGTTGATATTTTTTGTATAATTTTGTTTTCACCTATTTCCGATTCAAATTGTTCGCTGATGTGAATTTGATTTCATGTGGTAAAGAGATAAGCCGCATATTTTTGAGACTCAAGTCAATGTTAAATATAATTTATTTAATCGTTGAAATAGCCGTCTGTGATGGAAACATCATGATAACGTTGATTCGGATAAACGTAAATGAAAAATTACTTATTGAAAACGTATGCATAAATTAAGCTTCTAGATAATGTTGATTCAGACGTATGGAAATAAACTTATCTATTAGTCAGTAGCATAGCTGTACTATTGAAATTAACAATTTTATAAAAAAACGACGCCATTTTTCATAATTTCCCTGGTAATTTACCTATTCACAATTGGGGTAAAAAAATCAGTCATATTTATTTTGAATACCTAATCGGTCCCACAAATCAAATAAGCAGGAGACAACTTGAAAAACATATTGTCAAAAGTATAGAAAATCTATTTTTAAAAATTAGATAATAATTATTGAATAGATTTGAAAACATTCACATTGTGACAAAAGGAGAAATTGATCATTATAAGCATAATGCCTTTTTCAAAAGGCTTTTGTTTTCAACCTGGTTGATATGAAGGAATTTGTGAAGCTTTAAAAGTATATTTCCAGTAGTTTTAATGTGAACCACATACCTTATATTTAACATACAGGTCCTCAATATCAACAGCTAGTGGATCAATATTGCCAACTGCTTGACCTGTTCCTGGTCTAGAATCAGTCAAGGCTGACTCTTCCTGCAAACAAAATAGTTGGATGATATGTCTGAACAAGTGTGCCAAAATGGCCCCTCAAGGACTGTCAAATAGGTCAAAAATGGTATGCAATATTCCTAATGAAGCATCAAAAGGGCAGTGTGAGTGTAGCAACCCAAATTTAAAACAGAAAACGTTTTTATTTATCCTGCATCTACCGTAATCCGAATCACTAATCCTAGTACCAATGATGACTCTAGCATCTATGATATTATATATATCAGAGCTCTAGATATGGGGCGTTTTGCATATTCTAAAATCCTTATTTGACCCTCTAACCCTATGTTGTGGGTACTCAAAAGAATCGATTAGGTGTCAGTGAGACGATTCTTTTGAGTACCCACACCAAAGGGTTTACTTTAATAATAATAGGTTTACTTTAATAATAATAGAGATATTGTGGGAAAAAGACTGTTTTATCGTTATGTTTTATGTGGAGCTCTGATATATAGAAGAAATTTCAAAAAAATTATAACTTTGTGGTTTCAGTAATATAAAGTTTGATTATATAAATACACTACTCCTTGGTGTCAAGACTTAAATTTTAAGGAAATTTATTGGGATAAACAAGTAACATCTGTACGACATAACCACATAGCAACAAAGTTTTTAGAATCTGTCAGAGAGTCTTGTCTACACTAACATATTAAACAGCATACTAGTCTAAATATATCAACATTACTAATTTACAAATTCAATTTACATATATATAATAAAAGATATTGGATTGATGTAAAGTCAAAATATAAAATCGCATTCCGAGTACAGAAGTCTGGAGTTACGACCTACATGATCTTGATGAAATGACACTCCAAATCTAATGGACCGTAATTTTACAAACGAAAATGGATTTATAGAAAATATCAACCATAATGCACCACTTGGAAACAAATTTTGATGGACTGGAAGCAGGCTTGTAAAAAACCCATATGAAACAGACCGAAGAGAGGCGATTGCCTAATTACAGGATTTAATGAAAAGGTAATGTTGAAAGTATTAATGACAAGGTAACATTGACACGTATACTCAGAAGTATGGTGTCTAAACATCATGATTACACGTGAACCTAAGCATTCAACTATGTCATGGACTAAATGAATTTTCAGACAAATTAAAATATTCCATCACTTTTCAGGAGACATGTACAAAGAAACAGGAGAAGAGGGAACAATGACTGCATGAAATTAGGATTTCAATAAGTGTGAAAGCTCTAAGATAATTAAAAATACTATAATTCGACATATAACATTCAAAAAGTAGAATTGTTCATATGATTAGGAGTCAAAATGTAGAAGAAAAAGATACTATATTTTTTCCTTTTCTAAATTTTGACTTTTGATTAGTTGTTTTAAAAATTCGATATTTTGACGCTCACACATTTTGGGCCAATATAATCATCTTTAAGTCCCTATTCGGAAAAGAGGGTCGATGTTTTAACCCAAAATATATTTTTTTCTTTTAAAATTTAGATATAAAGTCATTTTTGTCATTGTCATAGCCTGTTATTAACTAGTATTAACACAGAAATCAAAATGAAAACAAAAAAAAATCATTTCCCCACCCGTCACAATTTACTTTGTGACAATGCGAATTTGTTGACTAGTTTTCTTGAGTCTGTGGGAATAAATATTGATGCTCAAACAAGGTAAATTGATATGTGTACTAAATGAATAAATAAAGTGCCTATAACTGAAAATAACT
Source organism: Serripes groenlandicus (assembly GCA_031761405.1). Taxonomy (NCBI): domain Eukaryota; kingdom Metazoa; phylum Mollusca; class Bivalvia; order Cardiida; family Cardiidae; genus Serripes; species Serripes groenlandicus. The sequence goes on along the minus strand of JASEVX010000006.1, from coordinate 37,884,850 downwards.
TTTCATTTAAACTATATAAAAGCATTATAATCTACTTTTTCCGGTAGAACAATTCCAATTTCTTCCATCTTGGCCGGTAGTTTACGGTGTGCTGTAAGAAATACACGTACTGTAAATAATACCAGTAATATTATTTTGCGACTGTGCTAAATCAATTTTATAAAAGTTCATTTAGACACGCTTTTTGAAGCCCATTTTATCAGAAAAACTGTTTAAGCATTTATCTTTTATTCATTATCCTGAATAATAACATAAATTGTCAATTACCCATTTTGCCACAATTTGTTCAACTCTTTTAAATGATTACACGTTCATTTATCGAGATGTTCTATGTTGTTGTATAAATGTCTTCAAAGTCATCTGCTGCAAATGTGTCGTATGTGGGAGAGTCATTAACCCCCTGTCCCAAAGATAGTTAAGCTGACATGTAACAGCTCAGTTTATAATGAAGACCCTTGTTGATCCAGGGGTTGAGAGTTTCAAGTGCAAGCTCAACCAACGCAATTTCCAACAATTGACAAAAGCGTGGACCGTATACACCGGCGTTCCCTGATCTGATTTCAATGAGAAGAACGTGCCCCTGAGGAAAGTCAAACGCGGCACTCAGGTAAAAGTCGAATTGTTCAAGTGTTTGCTTCACTTTGTGATGCCCGGTTTGCCTAAACCTGCTGAATTTCTGAAACAGCTAGGTACCATAATCATAGCCTATATTGTTAGTTAGTCTTTGCAAGTTTATGGAGTAGTCTATTCATTTTAAATGAATGAATATAACGTGGTATAGACTTAGAATAGGCTGCTTGAGTGGACGGTCTGATCTTGGTATACACTTTTACCCAAATTATATAGCAGGATAAGGGTTTTTATCTTAAACCATTTTCATACGCAGGCGCATTTTGACGCATCTGTTACAGACCAGGCATTGGCCCTCTTGTTTTCAGACCGCCTCGGTGGTGTAGTGTTAGAGCGTCTTCCGTGCAGGAGGTCGCGTGTTCGATCCCCGGTCGGGTCTTACCCCATACTTTAGAAATGGTAGTTGTGGCTGCCATCCTTAATTGCCGCTCAGGGTTGCGGGTTTAACCAAATACCTAATAACACATGTGTTATTAGGTATTTGGTTTAGCATTACGACTGACTGGTTGGTGTCAGGATAAATGGAACAGTAGTACTGGTAACTTACACAGGAAACGCCGTGATGTAACTGAAAACATGTTGACAGCGGCGTTAGACACCAATCAATCAACCAATACGAAGGAAACTCTTGATGAAGTTCTCTAAAGTAGTTTGTATCCAGGAAAAAACCCGTTACTTAAACCGTTTGACGCATCTACAGCGGACGAGTTTGTAAATATTGCGACAATCGGAGAAATTATATATCCATAGTGTCTCCAATTTTTTTTGAAATGTTTTAAAGTCGCATGCTGAAATATTGTATGTTGGAAAGCGTAAATTCGGCTTAACTGTTTCCAGAGACATATAAAAACATGTATGTACATGCTATTTCCGATGGAATACATTATACAGTATAGTTCTAGGTTTGCTTACTAGCAAGACATAAACGGATTTATTCCGAAATCTTGGACAATGCATATAATAACAGTGTTTAAAACACATATTTTTACTCTACTAACATTCTCACAATCGACTTCAAACTAACTGTAAACAGACCGTTGTATTTAAAACATGGGTCAACATTATAAAAAGAATACACGAAAAACCCGCGATCAAACAATGACCGTTCCCCCCTTTGTTGACAGACGACACTTAACCATACAGGTGTAGACACAGACGAATTTTCTTTTAGATACTTTTAAATAAAGAAGAATGTATAATAACGAGCAATTTGTTCATATCAATAAAAAATATCCCAACAGTTTCTCTATATTATACATGTAACAATCTAATGATACATGTAATACCATTTTTATTTTTTATTAACCTTTTCCCACATACAACAAAACAGCTGCAGACGACTTAACAACATATTCGAAAACTAAGAAAACTCCCTGTAAATGAAAGATTGAATAGAGTTTAAAACACTGTGTTAAAAGCAGATATTGCTCGTTTTGAGCAATTTCTCCTTTTGTCATGTTGTCTTAAGTAGTCGTCTGATGCAGAGACGTCAGAAAGCGTTTATATGTGGGAACGGGTTAAAGCAAGAGAGACTGTGACACGGGCGGTAACCCGCTTTAATTAACTCTGACGCATTTGCAGCAGACGACTATTGAAATAGTCACCGTTAGTGTGGCGAAATTGCTCATGATGAGCAATTTAATCTTTCGCCACAATGTTTTCAACTCTATTTAATGATTAAACTCTAATTTTTTGGAAATATTTCACATTTTTGCCAATATATTTTCGAAACCGTCTGCTGCAGAAGTGTTGTATGTGGGAAAGGGTTAAAAATATCACCGACTCGACTTTTACCCAAATAACCAATATTGTATGATCGCACCATATGTATAAATCACGTGATACGGTTGGACAAACCCCACCGTTACATATCGCGAACGAAACTAGTCGTACCATAGAATGTTTTCTATAGATCGATCTTTTGAAATTACGGGTGAAATCATTATATATATATACATTTACAAATGGCACCGCGTTATGTGTTATCGTTGGTTTGAGTGAGGTTTTTAGTTTGGAAATTGTTCCTAGCATGTACAGGTAATTAAGGTGTTCTGTTGCTTTATTACAGACAATATTTGTGATATTGTGTTTTATTATATTTGTTTAACACTTTCCCCTCATACGACAATTCTGCAGCAGACGACTTTGAACATATTTTGTCAAATAATGATAAATCTCTATAATTGAATGGATAACCTATGACTAAAAGTGGAAAACATTGTGACAAAAGGAGAAATTCCACGTTTTGTGCAATTTCTTCTTTTGTTACTATGTTTTCAAAAAGCCGTCTGCTGCAGAGGCGTCAGAAAGCGTCTATATGAGGGAAAGGGTTAACACTTTCCCACTTGTAGCATCTGCAGCAGAAGACTTTTGAAAATATTGTGACAAAAGGAAGAATTGCGCAAAACAAGCAATATCACATCTTGCCACAATTTGTTTTCAACTTTTTTAAAAAATTTGACTTTCAATTTAGAGATTTCCCAACTTTTTGCATGATTTTTTCAAATTCGTCTGCTGCAGATTTGTTTTATGCGGGAAAGGTTTAACGATTTTCCGCTTACAGACGCATTTTAATCATTAGACAACTTGAGCAATCAATGAAGCAAAAAAAGAACTTGATGAATAATTTCTCCTGTTGTAACATGACTTCAAGCAAAGACATGTAAATTCGCCTCTGCTTCAAGCTCTATTCAATAATTAAATTGTATGTATGTTCGTGTGTATGCCTTTATGTTTTCAGAGACATCTGCTAAAGATTCGTTAAATATATTAGGAAGGTATTACACTCTGTTAATTTCGACTCATTTTCAATTTCTTTGTTACGAGATATTGCGAGACAACTGTGGTTAAACATGTAAAGCCCGGCGATCCTCCGTACACCTCCGTAACTCGGGGTGATATACAAGCGATCCTCCGTACACCTCCGTAACTCGAGATTATATACAAGCGATCCTCCGTACACCTCCGTAACTCGAGATTATATACAAGCGATCCTCCGTACACGTCGGTAACTCGAGGTGATGAACAAGCGATCCTCCGTACACCTCCGTAACTCGAGGTGATAAACAAGCGATCTTCCGTACACCTCCGTAACTCGAGGTCATGAACAAGCGATCCTCCGTACACCTCCGTAACTCGAGGTCATGAACAAGCGATCCTCCGTACACCTCCGTAACTCGATATTATGTACAAGCGATCTTCCGTATACCTCGGTAACTCAAGGTGATATACAAGCGATCCTCCGTACACGTCGGTAACTCGAGGTGATATACAATCGATCCTCCGTACATCTCGGTAACTTGAGGTGATGAACAAGCAATCCTCCGTACACCTCCGTAACTCGAGGTGATGTACAAGCAATCCTCCGTACACCTCGGTAGCTCGAGATGATTAACAAGCGATCCTCCGTACACCTCCGTAACTCGAAGTGAGTTCGGGGACCGGGTCCCTCTATACTTCGAGTTAATGAGACCACTGTAATAACTATGAGAGAGAACGTATTAATCGTAACCCTTGCCTACATACAACAAACTTAGTGCAGACGACTTTGAAAATAACTAGGCATACATGTATGGCTGGAAAATCTCAACAATGAGTGTATATACTTATTGAATAAAGTTGAAAACAGTGTCACAAAAGGAGAAATTGCTTCTTCCACTGTAGGTGCGTCAAAGTACGTCTATATCTGGGAAATGTGATTCAACTAATTTGATATCTTAGGATTATCTGTTTAAGATATACTTTTTGTATCTGGTTTTAAAGCTGTCAAATGAAATCACAAGTTTGATACAGAATTGAGGATAGTGCGTGGAAAACAATCTTATTACTTATCTTACTCTTTATATGATGTGGTATTTAAGAAAAGTTAAAAGACATTCAGGAAAAATAGGGGATATATTCTGTTTAAATTAAAATATTATCCTTGGCTAGAAGAAACAGTGAATTGCTTATAATGATCAATTTAATCTTTTGTCATAATGTTTTTAAAAAATCGTCCAAATGCGTGTACATGTATATATATGTGCGGAAGGCGTATACTAAATATTCAATAATTGATCGCTTTCACGAGGCTGTATTGATTAAAATCAACCAAGCACAACACTGGGTCATACAAGTACATATTCAAGATCAATAAATATAAAATACTTATGAAAATATAGTTGAAATCTAAATTACCGTTCCATGCCCACTTAGTTTAGTTTAAACTTATTCATTATACATCGATTGCGAAACAAGCTTTAAGCTTATACTAATCACGCTCAAATTACAAATATGAGCATACATATTTTATATATTTTAAACAGTATAGCCAGCGCATGAACACACAGTAATCTTACATAAATGTGACGTTAACGGAAAATATATAAGCATTGTACAAAACACAGTGTAAGCATTGAATATACATTATGTAATTTGTATTGTTTAACCCATTCCCGCATACGACAATTCTGCAGCAGACGACTTTGAACGTATTTTGTCAAAACATAGAAAATCTCCATAATTGCATGGATATGACAAAAAGTGGAAAAACATTTTGGCAAAAGGAGAAATTGCACGTTTTGTGCAATTTCTTCTTTTGTCACTATGTTTTCAAAAAGCCGTCTGCTGCAGAGGCGTCAGAAACCGTCTACATGAGGGAAAGGGTTAAGCCTGTAACAGCGGGAAGGGATCAACATGCAAAGTAAATTCAAACGATTGAAAATGTGATCTGTCGTCGTTTATATAACAACATTTATTTTTAAAACTGCGTGAAAATACTTATTAAGCACACACTCAAATATTGGTTGTTGATTCATAACCCTTTCCCTCATACGACAATTTTGCAGCAGACGACTTTGAACATATTTTGTCCAAAAATAGAAAATCTCTATAATTGAATGGATAACCTATGACAAAAAGTGGAAAATATTGTTGCAAACGGAGAAATTGCTCGTTTTGAGCAATTTCTTCTTATGTCACTATGTTTTCAAAAAGCCGTCTGCTGCAAAGGCGTCAGAAAGCGTCTATATGAGGTAAAGGGTTAAAGGTGCTGAATTCCAGAGTATAGATAGTATATTCAAAGTTTTTAAACTGTTCAAAAGTTGTCTTGAAATATTAGAATCATATTTCTGGGAAAAAATTAGAGTAATAATTTCACTTTCGAGTACAATAAACATCTAAATATATTGATCGTGTATGCTTCGTTTTTACTGGGTAGACATGTATACCCAGTCAACCAAATTTTGTATATGTTCATGACTTTCAATTGACTGTTTTTCAACATTTACTGCCAAAATAGTATTTGAACTTTTAATTACTTACTGTGTTGTCACTATTAGCAATATTTAGAAACTCTCTAAAAATTACGGTTATAACCATTGAATAGATTTGAAAACTTTATAGTTATTGATATTGCTCGTTTTGGGCAATTGCTTCTTTTGTCACACTGTTTACATTGTTTAAAGGCGTCAGAACGCGTTTGTATGTGGGAAAGGGTTAATAACAATATTGTATTATGGGCAGGGGTACCATTGTTTACGTTCATTGACTATTTGACAGGTTCGAAAGTTCAATAAATATCCAAAGCCAAATACTACATATATCGGTAACAAATTAAACAAATACATGAATCCCGACTTTCGTGACTTTATGTGTCTGATCAGGTTATTCGCTGTTCGCCATAGAGCCGTAGAACATGCATTCTGTATGGAGTGTAACATTCACTGATGATCAGTATATGGCACTTGACTCTATGTACATGTATGATGTTTGTAATTGTGTTTTACGCCGCTTTAAACAATGTTCCAGTTATATTACGGCGTTTCCTTATCGTTAGTAGATAGTTTCTATACTTTTGCTTAGATGTCATCCGCTGCAGATGTGTTGTATGTGGGAAAGGGTTATCATTTCGGCTGGTAATGAGGTGTCTTCAAAGTTTTCATTTCAGTAATTGAATCAATTGAATAATAAGAAATCTCCCATTTTGTCTCATTGTTTTCAACTCTATTCAATAATAACACAATCGTTAGTAGATAGTTTCTATACTTTTGCTTAGATGTCATCCGCTGCAGATTTGTTGTATGTGGGAAAGGGTTATCATTTCGGCTGGTAATGAGGTGTCTTCAAAGTTTTCATTTCAGTAATTGAATCACATGCACTTCGATTGCCTTAATCATGAGAAATTGCTTCTTTTGCCGAAATGTTTTCAAAAATCGTCTCATGCAGATGCGTCAAATGCTTCTACAAGTGGTAAATAAAGGTTGTTAATGTAAACGATCAGTGAGTGTCGCAGGTTCAGACAAATCGAAGGCTTGGCGTGAAACGGTTGTAACTAAAATTGGTATTCTTTTACCAAGGTTAATCACCTTGCCATAAAGTTTTTAAAAGCGTTAAATCATTTTTCTTGGTAAACAATGGAAATTTAGGCGCCATTGCTTGTTCTGAGCAATGGCACCTAAACTTGCATTGTTTACAAAGGGGTCAAAATTGCCCCTAAACCAGGGTTTTCAAAATAGGTTTTTAGTTACAACCGTTTCACGCCAAGCCTTCGAAATCTTCTCTATTATTCAGTAGAGGACTAGATAATGAGGAGTGAACTGGTCTTTTCCCATCCTATCTCCCTTATGACTAAACTAAAACCTATGTTGTGGGTACCCAAAAGAAACGTCTCACTGAGTCGGTTCTTTTGAGTACCCACAGCATAGGGTTCGAGGGTCAAATAAGAATTTGGGAATGTGAAGTACTCTTCTTATCTAGAGCTCTGATAAAGTATGTTATGCAATATGGTCTCCAAATCGCCAGACGTGGCTCATGGTATATGCCATAAATAAACGCTCGATAGAAATGTAAACGCGAATAATAATTCGTACTCAATTCTGTATTCATATAATTACAATAGGGTATTGTCTGTTATTTAATAAGTACCAATGCAAATCGAAACTCTTTTGTAGAAACTAGTTCAAAAATAAAGAATGAGAGATTTTAAAAAATCGATAACATTTCCTTCGGATTTCGTAACCGCTTTGTCGTTATTTGTTCACAATGAAAGCTATCAATTTAATTTAAAACCCTTAATTTGCGAAATTAAACAATATTACTGCATGTACATGTAGTTATTGTAGTTCCATTACTTTGAGGTGGAATATGCTTTTATTTGCAAATTGTATTGAAAAGTAGGCATACATTCACATAACATAACAAACGAAAGGAACAGAAGACACACGTCATATAGAATGAAGTTTGTAACATTTATGTCAAATGTGTGTTGTCACCAACAACCGACACACATTGGTTATGATCAATATGGTATATTACGCTTGTCTCTCCGCTATGATTTCCCCTATAAATAGGACTAAAAAATTGTCATTATTGACGAAATTTACAAATATGTTATAAAGTCTTAGAGACCGTACTGTACATACATGTACATATGTATATAATCATACGCTTCTAAAGGTACTTTTTGTAATTGTTTTCCTTTCTTTTTAATTATGTGATACGTGACATCCTACGGACAGAATGCCAGTTAAAACTGCTCATTTACATGATAAGAGCTGAGAAGACACCAACCCCATTAATTCTTTTTTGTATGAACGTATTATATTGACATAATGTTCTACATGTCTATTTCAGAAGCTGGTCACCTGGACAGATGTTCACATGTCTACGTCGTTTGGCCTCTTTCAGGACGGATACCGTCACTCAATAATATTACAAAGACGACCCTGATTTTAAATTCAGATAGTCCTATCTATGCGATCTTGCCTCAAGGACGGGAACCAGATGTAGACCATACCATCTCCGCCATCTTGATTCCACCTATATCCCATCGAGCGTTTGAAGCGCAAAGCTCCAAGTAGTCCCGTAACACTTAAAAACAGTCAACCATGATGATGCAAGTCGCAAACGCCATTTCAACGCACCAGAGGACTCTGTACCTTGCCATAGCACTTTGTCTGTTCACATTTTTCGCCATTATGGACATTATCCTTTATGAGACGTTCATGAGTGTGAATCTCGTAGATGAGAAATACACAGAGGGTGAATCGTTTTCGCCGTTCCGTCCATTGTCCATGAAATTGTTAATGACGGATCATTGTACACACTACGTAGTGGCGCCTTTATCAGAATCATTTAACGAAGTAACAAGGTTCAGTGAAATATTCTATTTCGTTACGCCGAATATGATCACATTCACACATCTTGCCGTTGGATTTTTATCCGCAAAATTTATATTTTCCGACTCTTTGCACAGTCGACGGATCGGTGTACTACTGTTCGAGTTCCGATCATTTCTGGACTCTTTCGACGGCACGGTGTATCGAAGCCGTCAACGGGTCAAGGTGTATAAATCGGACCACAGTGGTACTGGTTTCTGGATTGATTCGTTCTGTGATACTGTTGGTGGATTTGCGCTGTGTTTTTCTATACTATTCTTTCTGTGGTGGAAAAGCCCACCAGGATACGAAAGTAACAATTCGGTTCTACCGTCCGTGTATGAAAGCCCGGGTAAATGGACCAATGAAAATGAATTTAACAACGGCAACGCAACCGAGCACCATGGGGTGAAAACTAATGGCGCTTATAGTAAACATTTTATATTTTGGCGGGTGCTCTGTTTCGGAGGACTTTTAGGATTTTCTTCGGGTATGTGGGACCAGACGATGGAAAGATACACCCATGTGTTCATGACGAAGCTAGGGGAAGAGGGAGCTGTGAGTATAGTTATATATCTTGTCACACACGTGTATCTAAATTAGGTAAAATGTTCGTATCTATACTTAGTTAAAAATGAGTATCTATACTTAGTTACAAATTATTATCTATACTTAGTAACAACTTATTATGTATACTTAGTAACAACTTATTATCTATACTAAATTACAAATTATTTGAACGGCACCATGAACTTTTAATACACACATGATACCATTGATTGGCCATATTAAATACGTGAATGTTGGTGAATTAACAGAGTTGTCGCGCCATTGCCCTGTATATTGCGTTATAATATCAAACGATAAATGAAAGCTATAAGGCTTTGAAAAGCAAGGCAAATGACAAAAATGTACAGACTTATTTAGAACCAGACAGGCATAGCTCCACCACACAAAACTTTCTTAGCTCATATTTTGTAAAAATATTATATCTCGGTTAAATTGAAGCCAAATTGACATCGAGACATGTGTAAAAAAAAACCTATACGAGTTAATTTATGATATTTCGTTTAGTGTTAAATGTAAGCCGTTTTCAAACGATAATAAACGAAACCTACACGAGCACAATGGTTTGACGCACAATGTAGGTATATGAACCTTACAATTCACGAACCGTGATGATTATATAAATATAAACCGAATGAATCCATTAAATTGTGTTTCTTTGCACAGAGCGATAAAAGTATACGCTCAATCAAATTGTAAAACTAAATACAACAAAGAAAATGGGGAGAATCAAACATGCCAACAAAAGAACATAGAATAAATGATTTGTATATGCCGTATTCATATATGAGCCCTGTCGTGGGAACAGGTACAAGTAGACTTTAGTGAACAGTGTGCCCGGTCAGCCTGGATCAGGTCAATGTCTTTGAGTAACTCTTTCCCACATACAGACGCATTTTGATGCATCTGAGTCAGAACAGAAACAGAGACAGACATATAGACAGACGGACAGAGACAGTCAGACATACATACAGACAAGCAGAGACAGGGGAAAGCGAAAACACGACGCAGACGAATCTGTGCACATTGATTTGTTTTCTATCTGTACATATTTCCAACACTTTCCACATGCTTTAAATATTTCCTCCGCCCTCCTCCTTCTCTCTCGTTTACTCCGCCCCTCCTCCCCCTTCTTCTCCATCATTCCCTCTTTCCTTCTGCCCATCAGGCCCTCCGCATTCTCCCTATTTTCTTTGCCCCTCCTCCCCCTCGCCATATATACATTTTACTCAATCCTCTATCACTTCTTCCTTTGTTTTCTCACCTTCCCCCTCCTCCTCATCTTGATGAAGTTATTGATATACTTTTTTCAGTTATTACAGTCTCAGTATTTACATTCCTCCAAAACGTGGATATTAATATGGTTATGGAGAGTGCTCGAAGGCCAAGCCTTATTACAGATGGTGTGTTTTTCGGTGTTTATTGATAAAGTTTGGGTAAGTATAGCAATAAATGGAATTTTACACGTGAATAATAAATATTTTCTATATCATGTTCAAGAGATGAAATAGTGATGCAACTTTTGTTGGTTTTACAGGTGTTTTACCCCACGTTTTCAACATTTTTCACTTATAGCAGGGCAAACAAAAAAATTCTGTTCATGATCATTGTGATAATAAACCAGTATCAGGCTAGTAAACGTGACTTGTCCAAGGGAGCTCTGCCATACAAGCCGTGTGTTGTGATCGAGCCAAGTAAACCCAGGATGCACGGGTCTAAATCGATGTTACTTTATGTGTTCTGTGTTTTATTTCATGATTTGCATAATATGACTTCCATCATTAGTACGTCAAAGTAAGATATAGTTGGACCACCTCTGTAGTGTTGTGGTAGAGCGTCGCCTCGGGTGCGGGAGGTTGCGACTCCAATCCCCGGCAGGGTCATACCAAAGACTTTGTGGTGTAGAACGTCTAGAACGGGAGACATGGAACCGAAACTATAAATATTACTCTATGCTCCGAATGATGCTCACGTATCTGATAGGTCAGAATCAAATTCATTATCGAAATTGACCAATCAGAAGCCTTATTTTGATCATATTTATGAGCACAGAAAACGATTACAGAGTTTTAAAAATTTCGGTGCTTGATTCGAATCTCGCCCTGGTTGTTCAGAAGACTTTTACTCTATCCAACCTGCAGACACATTTTATGCATCTGCAGCAGATACCTTTTGAAAACAATAGCAATTTTACACTATCCATTTGAAGGGATTTTACATAATGTAGCTGTTTGTTTTCAAGTTCGTCCAATGTATATTTGATGAATGTGTGAAAGGTTAAATAAATTGAAGTAGTGTCTTCCCTATTTGGCGAACAGGGCTTCGGTGATAGCATTAAGATCGAGACGGTGGTGTCAACTATTGCGTTCTATTAGTACTGGTAATATACCCAAGAAAAGCAAACCGTAACATACTGAAATACTATGGAAAGTTGTTGAAACGCATCGTTAGTGTAGTGTCTGCCTCGGGTGCGGGAGGTTGATGGTTCGATCCCTTGTCGGGTCATATACCAAGGCCTTTAAATAAAAATGGTATTAATGGCTTTTCCGACATGGCACCCAGGATAACGACTGACTAAGGTGGTGTCAGAATACTTGGACAAGTGATATAAGTCATTTACACCGGATCCGCAGTGACATTTATAACCAAAATGATTGTTGAAATCGGCGTAAAACACTATACATACAAAAAACAGTCAAACACTATGTGTCCCAATAGATCCTGTATGACGGAACAAATGTGTTCTCGTGGTATTCGTTCTATCGGCGTTTCTGGTAAACTATTCTATTTAGATACTAATTCCATGTTTTTAAGTCAATTATCTATAATGTACATGTACATGTCAAGTACATTTGATCCTATATCAAATTTCATCAATATTTTCGATGAAACTTCAAAAGAGTAGCATATCGTTTGACATTTATTGGGTTCTTCTTAGAACGCTCTAAATGTCTATTTAGATTTATTTGTTTCTTTCTTTTATCCGTCATGTTGAGTATTTTTTATAATGTATATTAAGAGTTTTACAATGTTTTCGAATCTTAAAAGCGCAACTTAACACGTTTTCAGACTACAACGTTTTTGTAGACCTCTGCAGCAAACGTTTTGAAAACATTATAGGAAATCTAGAAATTGCTTTAATATAGCAGTTTATCCTTGTTATCAAATGTTATGTTTTCAACTTTATATTTTTAAACTATACTGCTAATTTTCTTGGTGGTACATTTTAATCTAGGATGTTTTTAAATCAGTTGTCTTGGAAAATGTCATATATGTTAATTGTTATTGACTGATTGATTGAAGTTTAACACCGTTTACAACGGTATTTCATTTATATCTCGGCAGTTTACATAACGCTTGCTCGCAAATGTACATAGATTTGTGGACGACGAATGACGGAAGTAACGTTGATTATTATCAATCACGTCGCTACCAACTGACCTATTGTTGCTCGAAAAGGTCAATTAGAACGCAATGTGTTGGAACTAAAAATACATATACTGATATAAGATACGTCTGCAAATAAAGATTCTTTTAGTTTTAGGTTATTTGATGAATCTTCAGTGTACACACATGTAACACGATCCGAAAATCGAAAGACGCGCATTAAATATGTTTTCGTTAATTTTTTTTTTTTAATTTTCAGGAGTTTTTCAAGTTCATTCAGTACAGTGGTTTCGTGGTCGTTGGGTTGCTTGTGATAGTCAGTCATTATCATATAAATCACGTAAGTTTCAATGTGGGTGTTGTTGCGTTTTTTCCACAAACATATTTTTATTTTAGCGTCGTATTTCCTAAAGTAGAGTCGACCATGTTCAAAATCGGGCCACTCTAGTTTCGCTTTTATATTTACATCTGCCTCTTGTCATTGTCATGATTGGCCTTCTTTTTTTTATTATTAACTCTCAATCGGTGTTTTGTATTATTGACAAAAAGGGATATACATTATTAGTGGGTAAAACCCCTCAGACAAACAATGTCAGAGAAGAAGATGTTTTTAAGATGTTGTCATGTTACTCTCTTTTTTCTTTGTGCAACCTGGATACATTGTTTTTCAACTAATCATTAAGGATTGAATAAATTAAGTTGAAGGTTCTTATAATTTCTACAAAATAATCTTGAAATCAGATGATCGCTTTCAAAGGAGCACAATTTTAAAGCATAAAATGTCAAGAAGAGATTTTTTGACGATGTTTTTTTTTTATTTTTATTTTTTTCTTCTTATTATTTCAGATAAAACTCGTTCTACAGTTATGATGCACGTTTGAATACTACGACTTTCTGTTGACGAAAAGTGCGAAAGAAAGACATGTAGTCTTTTTTTGTTACGCATTTCACGGAAGTACATATCTTAAAAAACTATATAAGTTACCTGATTTGAATCGTCGGTATCTATCCCCAGTAGCTGCGCTCATGATGGAGTGACCTTGGACAGGGCACATATTCAAGCCTACATGCATGTAGAACTGTTTTGTTTACCCATGGGGCATGAATACTTGATATAACTGAAATAATATTGAAAACGACGTAAAACCCTGATAACAGATTAGAAAAGAGTCACTTTATTGAAGTGCTTTGAATACCTTTAATCAACCCAAGGAAAGAATACAGAAAGTTTAACATTAGGAACAAATACTTGGCTCTACATTTGTTGCAAAGTGTTTATACATTATAAACACTTTAGAACAACACATAACACGAGGGCTTGGCGTGAAACGGTTGTAACTAAAATTGGTATTTTTTTACCAAGGTTAATCACCTCGCAATGAAGTCTTTATAAGCATTAAATCATTTTTCTTGGTAAACAATGTAAATTTAGGTGCCATTGCTCGTTCTGAGCAATAGCACCTACATTTGCATTGTTTACAAAGGGGTCAAAATTGCCCCTAAACCAGGGTTTTCAAAATAGGTTTTAAGTTACAACCGTTTCACGCCAAGCCCATCGAACAGTTCTGATGAAAAAAAAAAAAAAAAATTAGAAGTTATATCGAACTACAACATACGCGACACCGAGTGGATAAGTAGGGGGTAATCCATATAACTTCGATCTGAGATCAAGCAAAACACCCTATTGCTTGTTGATAAGTAAATGTGTCAACGTAACGTGGTACAGATATACATAGGCAAAGACGTGAATTTCGCCCGTTCCTAATTAGATCTGATGACTCATACAGAACGCCTCAAATTGACCTTTGCGTCACTGAAATAAACTTTCGTATGCAAAATAGTTGCCTTTGAAACATGTGTTTAACGCTTTCCCACCTGCAGACGCATTTTGACGCAATTGCAGCAGGGGACTTTTGAAAACATGGTGGCCAGAGGTGAAATTGCTCTTGAACACAATCGTTTTAACTTTATTTAACAATAAAGCTATCTTTAATGGAGTTTTCTCAGGTTTTTGTCAATATTTTCAAAGTTGTTTCCTGCAGATTTGTTGTATGTGAAACATATGTTTAAGATGTAAAGATGCCTTCAGTGTATCTAAAAAATGACCTGTGAAAAATGTGATTGCATATGCGGCATCAAAAGCAGACATCGAACAGGATCGGTGAAATATGGTCTTCATTCGTGTGACATATGGGATCAGATTCTTCACCCCTGTCAACAATGAGATATTTTATACTTGAGCGTATACTTTTATACTTGATTAAGTTGATAATCGGATTTCTAATTTTTTATTAATATTTCTTATTTACATAAGAAATAATGTCTTAAACATTGTATATAGGTTTTTGAAGTTCATCCCATCATATGAACAATTTCATTTCAAACCATCTGTTTTCTTAGGATGCAATCATTGTTTATTTTTCCAAAGTTATTTTTTAGCAATAAAACGTGATAGTGAAGTTTGCTTTTTTTCACCCTCCCCTATGAGAACACAATATTTTCAACACATTCTGACTTAGCAATTAAACAAAGCCCGTGCATGGTTCGAGATAAGCCTGTGTAACCACACAGTCTGGTCAAGATTTACACTCTTCACATATAAATTGCATAATCTCGTAAGAAGATTCTGTCAACTTGTGTAGATTCTGATAAGTATGTGTAGGTGTACACGATAATCTGAGACTACACTGTTCAGAGATGCTAACTTGTACCTTTTGTCGTGCATTCGTTTAAATCAATGACCTGTTAATATATTTTGATTGACCGCGGAAGTGCAAATACGCCATTCGGACCAACGCAATCTAAAATCTGTAAAAACGCTACCTTCGTGTATGCGTTACCCTTTCCCAAAGTATACAACACATCTGCAGCAGACGACTTTGATTAATTATTTGGTGCTTGACGCCGATTTCAACCAGTTGTCAATTATATCACGGCGTGTCCTAAGTTACCAGTACTACTGATCAATTTATCCCAACACCAGTCAGTCAGGCTAAATGCTTACCCTGCAACCCGGAGTGCCAAGATCCGGTCGGGGACCGAACAAACACCCGAGGCGGACTCTCTTCCACTGCATCACAGAGGCGGTTTAGACGACAGCGGCTATAGCATGGACACATTATATACATGACATTAAAAATATTGATAAGATTTGGAAAATGTGTGGCAAAAGTAGAAATTGCTCATTGTGAGCAACTCTTTCTTTTACCACAATGTGTTCAAAAGTCATCTGATGCATATGTATGAGGTAAAGGCTTAATCCAGTCTTGCTATGCAAACAAAACAAACGTCAGGTAACAAGATTACTTTACAAGATGTTTACGCTCCCGTAGGTCTACACATTTCGTTTACCGTTGTCCGAATGATGTCCACAGGAAATGAACGTTCACAAAATAATATTGTAAACAATTATGGCTTGAATCATGTAAGCGAAAACAACAACGCATCGCTAGTGGCTAGTGTAGTGGTAGAGCGTCCGCTTCGGAAAAGTGAGGTCGTGGTTTCCGATCAGCGACGGGTCATACTAACTACTTGGTTAAACAAAAAGGTAGTAACCGCATTCCCTCCTTGGCGCTCAATGTTGTTGGGTTAATATTACGGCTGACAGGCTGGTGTCAGGTTAAATGGAAATGAAGTACAAGTAACTTACCCAGAAAACGCTGTGATATAACTAACATATTGCTAAACAGCGTACAACTCCATACACACAATTGCTCACAAAATAGTTCATTATGTAGGTCGAAGGTAAATCTACACGACAGATGAATGAACGAGCCTTTGAATATTTCTTATTTGTCATTCGATTTCTCTCAAGTGCAAGAGACACAACCACGTGCTGCACATAGCATTTTAGTTTATAATTATGTTCCTTTTTCTACTTTGAAATCCTGGACATGTATTGCTGCTCAATGTCAACACTAGTTGCAATATATTAGGAACAGTGCAGGGAATCAGTGATTTATTTACTTTGTACGAGGTATCTCGGGTACGAAAATCTATAGCGACGCCATTACGTCATTAAGGTTACTTGCTTTATGTAGTCACGTCGTTACGTCAATACTGTAACAACGTCATCCAGTCATAGCAACGTTAACGTTATATATTTATGTTTTGATCAGTCTCTATGAAATGCATAGAAATATAGCAAAGTCTAGTTTCTCAATATCGGATGCTAATCGAAAAATGGACCGTCAAAAATATACCAAATTGCCAGGTATTAGTCAAGGCTCCAGAATAAAAAAGACAGGGGATTTTAAACCGAAGAAAAAAGGGGTTGAAGAAAAAAATGCTGAAAACACAACAAGAAACATTAATGCTGATGAACGTAAATGGAACAGGGAAGAAATACTTGAGAGGATAAAAGATACAAAGGCTGTTATGCATCAACAGCAGACATATTTACAACTCCAAGAGGAAAAACAACAGAGAAATAAAGCATTGATTGATCATCTGACAACTCTATCAGACAACGATAGAAAAAAAAATGAGTCCAAACGAAGAAAATGTGAGCGTCTAGAAAGGCAGAATGCAAGGTATGACGACACTTTACATAATTATGTAAGACAAGTTCAAACTAGCGCTGCAGCCCGCGACATGGCAAAGCGACTACATGATGATCTAACAGAAAATAAAGATGCCTTAGAGAAGACAAGAGATTTATTGCGTCATCAACAGAGAGAGCGAGGGATCGATGACGATGCACACACAGCATATATTAACGTACAGCATGCTTTGATACGTGAAAGAGAGAGAAGGTGGAATTTAATGAAGAAACAAATGTGGTACAAGCAGGAACTAACCAAAGCAAATGCAGTAAGCAATCAATCTAAACTGATTAAAAATACATTTGAAACGAGAACTAACACTCGTGTAATTTTACCGGAAATTACAGGTAATAAGTTTAACCTTGTTAGTCAAAGATCTGATGTTGAGTATTGGAAAGATAACACTACAGGTAGTCAACGAGGTGGCGATGGTAACGGATTGGACGACACAGATTGGAAACCAAGACCACCAGAAGAACCAAGATCAGACAGTGGTATAGTGTCAAGATTTCGTAGGAAATTTAATTCGAGATCTTAAGCAGGATAACTCTATAATTGAACTATATTTTGATTTGGATGGATGACCAAACAGTGCTGGCTATACAAGAAGCTAAAGATAAACAAAAGGTCTGCTGAGGGGTTGTTTTATTCACACATGTGTCACTGAATTTTCAATATAAGATTTAAAACAGTTAATCGAAAACGCTTTGTTTGTATTTTTGTATAGGTAATCATGAAATGGTAATGTCCAATGAAAGTTGATATACGGGATTTTCGAACAGCGAGAATCCTGACCGGTAAGTCAGTCGAAATTATTATCCCACCATCCTGAGTGCGAAGGCGCCCTTTGAAAACATTGTGGCAACGGGAGAAATTTTTCAGTATGAGCAATTTCTCATTTTGCCACAATGTTTTCTACTCTATTGAATATTTCAATTCAAATTTACGGTCGTCTGCTGT
The DNA here is from genome assembly GCA_031761405.1 of Serripes groenlandicus. Taxonomy (NCBI): domain Eukaryota; kingdom Metazoa; phylum Mollusca; class Bivalvia; order Cardiida; family Cardiidae; genus Serripes; species Serripes groenlandicus. Next base: position 37,866,627 of record JASEVX010000006.1, on the reverse strand, counting down.
AGATATTGTTGTATGTGAGAAATGATTCAACGGCATTAGTGTAGATTACAACGGCTTACTTTGTACGAAATTGCGAACAAGGTAGACAACGACCAGCCTTTACATTCGCACAGGTTAAAGCACGGGCGAAAGTGGTTCAGGGGAAGAATGCCGGTCTCGAGATTTAAAGGTCCCGGGTTTGATTCTCGTTGGGACGGGATCGACATTTGTCACCTCCCGTACTTCAAGCGCGAGTAATGATTAAGATTGAAAGCCACATAATGTTCAACTAGAACAAAAAAGTCCATTGTTTTTACAAGTACAAATTCAATTTCATATCGTGACATATACTTGTTAATGAAAATAAACAATTCGAAGAGTAAACACTTTGATATATATAGTTGTGATTTCATAATACAAGTCAACACAATGGAATTTACCATCTGCTGTTAAGAAAAGGATGAACACAATTCTTCTGTTTGCGATTATTCTTCGTGTAAAATCTCACGGAGTACTCAGAAACCATATACCGAGAGTGACTAAAAGAAGTTGCAAGACATTTCTTGAAAATCGATGTAAAATGAATAAGCTTTAGCATAAATGATCAGTTTTAAGCAAAGACTGGTGCATACATATCAAATAAAACGGAAATATCATGCAGATTTCTAAACAAGGAGGAGTATACAGCTCTATTCCCTCACAATATCTCTCTTATTGTCCAACCAAACACTATGTTGTGGGTATTTAAAAATGTCATCTCAGTGAGACGATTCTTTTAAGCTAGAGGGTCAAATAATGTAGTAAAATGAGTATGTGTTCAAAAATGTATTATTTGTTCTCCGTTTTATACATGTATATAGTTTTACTTAATGTTCCGATATCCGTACACAGCGTACTTTGATTATGCAATTGCGTGTTATTAATGATGCATTAAAAGCAAAAATTCTTGTTGTTTGTTAGACCTTTCCCTCATATAGACGCTTTCTGACGCCTCTGAAGCAGACGGCTTTTTAAAAACATAATGACAAAATATGAAACTGCTCATCACGAGTAATTTCTCCTTTTGACACTATGATTTCAACTTTAAGTTATAGGTTATCCATTCAATTATAGAGATTTTCTATTTTTTTACAAAAAAGTCGTCTGCTACTCCCAACCCGCCTGCTACTCCCAACCCGCCTGTCCAGTGTAAAGTGGCGAAGTGCTCTCTGGGGTCCAGCGTAAAATGATTTGAGGAGCACTTCAATATGTATATAAGAGCACTTCCAGATCAACCTCATCCCCTATATGTACGAAAGAGCACTTCCCATTGCAGATTTGTCGTATGAGGGAAAGGGTTAACTGTTTTGATATCATCCAGGTTCGATCTTCATTTATTGTGTATCCTAAATATTCAAATTATTATATAAAGGGTACATGTATATGGGCCGTTTCACGAGAAAACCAACTTTATTAACTACGTAATGTATCGACCCATATCAGCCTGAGCAGTCCGCGCAGGCTAATCCGGGCCGACACATCCGTCTGCGGAGGATAGAGGTATAGAGTAATGATTCCCGAAGCAGACAATCCACAGGATGCGAACAGTTTCTGCCCGGATTAGGAGGCGAGGCATGCTTAGGCTGATCCGGGTCGATATTTTGCGCAGAGTCCATGCTGTTGGTTTTCTCGTGAACGGTCAAATACCACTTACAACACGTTAGTCGCAGACGACTTTGAAAACATCCGAACACAATTTCTGGACATGTCTATAAACGAAAGTGTAATTATTGAATACACTGTGACAAAATGGGAACATTGCTCTTTACACGCAAATTCCACTTTTGCTACAATAATTTATAAAGTCGTCTGCTGCTGATGTCTCACAAAGCGACTACATCGTGGAAAGGAGGAAGATCAACATTCCATATCCAATCATCTACCGGACGTCATGTCTTCATCTTGTGTCGCAATGTTTTCAAATCTTTTAAAGAGAACAGAACAGAATTTGTATTCACATCTGACTTGAACAAAATGTTCATCGTCATATACAGAATGTTTTAACATACATGCAACAATGGCACTTGTTTAATATAGTCAAATTTAAATTTAAATTAGAGTATAGATAAAGATGTTGTAGGCGGAAGTAACCATAATTGTTCATGTTTTAAATTTGATATTGCTTTATAAATAGACTTTTTCTGTATCCTTTAATTTCCAAAATATAACAAAACACACGCGCGCACAGAACGGAGTATGTCAGTGAGATTATATTTGGTAACTGACCCGGATACTCGTGCTTATAAACACATATACATATAATAAAAAAATAAACTTTCATTTATCAAATATTGGCTTAAAATTATTCAGTCGGATTCAACAGAATATATTCGGAAAATATATGATGTAATGTATATAGACTTAGAACTAAATCATAATCATAAATCACGGGAAAAAAGCATACATGTATTTTACAAGAATTAGGTTTTAATGAAGCATGGATACATCAAGGAGCTTGTGATAGAAGCATATTTCTTAATTGTTTTAAACACAGACTAAATGATGTTTTTATTCAGAATTGGTATTCAAACGTTAATGAATCGACAAGAGCAAAGAATTATGTGTTATTACTGGAAGAGACCAAATATTTTGAAATTTATTGATCTCATGACATATGAGAGTCCAAAATTAATTAAGAATGTTTTAATGTTTGTTTTAAAATCATTTGAATTGCGAAAAACTTTGTATTTTGAATAAAAGGCATATTTACCCCTTCACGCTTTACCACTACAAATTTCATATGTATTCAAGGTTTATACTGTATTATATTTTAAGTTAATGTCAAGTATGTTTTGTATAAAATTACAGTGTGTTCAAACGCTGGATATAATGTTTAACATATATGAGTACGCTAATATTTGTAATTTTTGTATTACCTATGTTAATATGTACATTGTTTATTATTGTATAATTTGATATTGTTCCTTCTATTTTCCATTTGGTAAAACGATTCAATATCAGTTCTTATTAATTAACTATTGCGTATTTGACGCGATACTAGAACAACCGTAGAGCTAATACAGAACAAAAGAAGACAATATTTGCTAAAACTCGCCTAATATGGACCAAGTCGGCCAATATGAATTTCTGCCGTTTTCATTGGCTACAAAACTCGCCAAATACGAAATCTGAGGAATGGACCATTTTCATTGGCTGTCGAAACTCGCCTTATACGAGAATGGTGGAACACAAAAATGAATTAGGTAGCCGTCTTTTTTAAAGATCAACGCATTGAATTGACAAAGTAACCGATTTTAACTTAAATTTTCCGCCATATTAACCATTAATTGTTTATTTAAGATTATAAATAAAGACTCATGTATTTATAAAAAAGTTGATTGATAAAATACTTATTAATTAGGTGATTTCATATTGGCCGAGTTATTTGTCCTCTGTCAGCAGTATTGTCCTTCGCCCTTCGGGCTCAGGCCAATACTGCATACCTCGGACAAATAACTCGGCCAATATGAAATCACCTAATTAATAACATTATAATATTGCACGGGTTGATATTGCACGCATTGATATTGCACTGAGATCTTTTTCTGATAGTCCTAGGAAAAAGCTGTGCTTATACGGTTCGTAGTACTTTGTTTGGTACATCTTTTATAGATGACACGTAGTGAAAAATCGATAGACATGTATACACAAAACCCAATCTGGTCTATTTATAGCGTTATCTGCGCTAGTAAATAACTACGTAGTTTCTGACGTAATAATGTGACGTGTGTACATCAATAATATTGCTCGATTGTTGTTTTGATTGTCGTTGACGATCTATTATTTATAAGTGTATCAACAAATAAAGAGGGATTCATAACTGCTAGGATGAATAAGCAAATGATTGTTTTAAAGGTAGGTCTTCAGATTTGTTTTGATATCTTCCGATGTGAAATTTATCAACGCAGTAGCCTTTATATGTATATAACAGATGTGTGTTCGCTTTACTGAACATGCTGCGAGGTCAAAATGCCCTTTTAAAGGGGCATCTAAATCGTCATAAAAAAAATAAAATCCAGGCGTAAATACAAGAATAAGAGAATACACGACTTCTTAATGGAAAACACTGTTAGAAAAGGCGTTACACATAATTTTATCGACGATTCACATTTCGAGTCGACAACAATGGCGGTTCGTAAATTATATTTTCCACGACCTTAGCAACCATCGTAAAGGAGAGTATAATTGCGCGATATATCGTTAATGTCTATTTATCTAAACAATCCAAAACGAGTGTAAATTTTCTAAATTTGTGACGTGTTTAAAACAAACAAAACTACAAATTCTAAATAGCCAATATCAAATTATACAATAAAAATGTTATTAGATGATTATGGGAATCTAACGTGTTGGGACTCGTTCCTTCGACGGAGTTGTGCCCTCGCAAGCTCGGGCAACTCAGCCGAAGGAACTCGTCCAACACAATATTTTCCCATATTGATGCAATAACCTATATTATTGTATACTTTGATATTATTCCTTCTATTTTCCATTTGGTAAAAAGGATTCAATATCAGTTGATATTGCACGGATTGATATTGCACGCATTGATTTTGCACTCAGATCTTTTGCACGTAATGCTAAGGACGGAACTATTTCCATACACTAACGTTACAAAGCGCTCTCATCCAACCTTTCTTGATTTAGAGACCAGCTAACTTCTACTTCTACTTTGTTACTGTCAGGGCTTAGTGCATCGCAGGCAAGTGAAGCCATCAAAATGGTTAAAACAACTATTTAGGCATATTTACAAATATAAATGAATTAAAAAACATCTGTGTTGTTTAGGCTGTGTATCAATGTAGACGGGACTTGGGTTCGTAGTACATTGTTTCGTACATCTTTTATAGATGACAATATTTTCCCATATTGATGCAATAACCTATAATAGATCTACTCGCCAAAATGTTATCCCACGACTATTTTTTTACTTTACCATTGATCAAGAAAATTGTTCGTACAGGTTAAAGGATATCCATAATTGAGACTCAGTCTGATTACGCATATGAAGGAAGGTATTGTTAATGAGTTTAATGGGGGAACCTTTAAAATGCAAATATTTAAAACACTGCAAAACCATGTTTAGTTATATTTGTGCAGTTCTAAACAAATCCCTTGTAAACTGCGGGTGCATTTCCTAAAATAAATATACTATAGGAATCAAACACTTTAACAATACATTTTTACGCAACATTTTAGGCATAAACTAGGCATGTTTATTTTGGAAGATATCACTGATTAAAATTAAATAAGGAGGTCTAATATTTATATTTCACTTAACATGCGATGTTAGTTCCAGATACAATCATGGATCTGAAGTGTCATAACATCATTAGCTGAATACATATGTCTAATGTGTGCATTTTTAAATATGTAAAAAACTCAAAGGGAGGTTATCTCGTATAAAAAATGACACTTCATTCAGTGTGCCATGCCCGTTACATCCCTTGTTGACTCCCTCATTGTAAACGCAGTATTCAAGCTTTTAAAAACGGGGTTTGCAAAAGGACAGCTTGCTTATATTGACCATATTCCATATCGTTTTTGAACTTTTTTCAAGAATTATGCTGTACATTTGTACTTTTATAAATTTATGTTTCGAAAAGGGTCTGTTGCAAATTTGGTTCACGCGAGAAATATTTCTGGCAACTGAACTTTTAAAGAAACAAATATTCATGAAATAAACATGCCGTATTCTCTGTTTCCCTTCTGTAAACCGTTCTTTTTCATATTCCCCAATCACTGTAGGGCTATTGTCCATGCAACCTGAACCTCGCATAATGAATACATAACAATGTCAGTTTAAATGTGAATAAAACAATTATATTTTGCAATGCATTCATCATGCAACGATTCAATGTTTATTTTATTTATTTATCTATTATGGTGTTTCACGCCGCTTGAAATCCTTACATCAGCGAGTTAACCATAAATACTACACAAACCTGAGCGCCAAGGAAGGGAAGGCCATTACTAAAAATGACCCGACCGGGGATTGAATACACGACTTTTCGCACACACGAGGCGGACGTTCTTCCTCTGCACAATCTAAACGGTACAAATCAATGTACTCGGAAAAGCGCCAAGGAGGACAGCCATCACTTTCCCATTATTAAAGTCGTTGGTATTATCCGGTCGGGGACCGAACAAACACCCGAGGCGGACTCTCTTCCACTGCATCACAGAGGCGGTTTAGACAACAGCGGCTATAGCATGGACACATTATATACATGACATTAACACTATTGATTAGTGGCTATAGCATGGAAACATTATATAAATGACATTAAAAGTACTGATTAGAGTTTGAAACTGTGTGGCAAAAGTAGAAATTGCTCATTGTGAGCAACTCTTTCTTTTACCACAATGTTTTCAAAAGTCATCTGATGCATATGTATGAGGAAAGGGTTAATCCAGTCTTGTCATGCAAACAAAACAAACGTCAGATGACAAGATTACTTCACAAGATATGGCTTGAATCATGTTCGCGAAAAAACAACGCATCGCTAGTGGCTAGTGTAGTGGTAGAGCGTCCGCCTCGGAAACTTGAGGTCGCGGGTTCCGATCATCGACGGTCATACTAACTACTTGGTTAAACAAAAAGGTAGTTATCGCATTCCCTCCTTGGCGCTCAATGTTGTTGGGTTCATATTACGGCTGACATGCTGGTGTCAGGTTAAATGGAAATGAAGTACAAGCAACTTACCCAGAAAACGCTGTGATATAACTAAAATATTGCTAAAAGCAGCGTACAACTCCATACAAACAATTGCTCGCCAAATAGTTCATTATGTAGGTTGAAGGTACATCTACACGACAGATGAATGAACGAGCCTTTGAATATTTCTTATTTGTCATTCGATTTCTCTCAAGTGTATGGGACACAGCCACGTGCTGCACATAGCAGTATAGTGTATAATTATGTTCCTTTTTCTACTTTGAAATCGCTGACATATATTGCTGCTCAATGTCAACACTAGTTGCGATATATTAGGAACTGTGCAGGGAATCAGTGATTTATTTACTTTCCCAATTGTACGAGGTATTTCGGGTACGAAAATCTATAGCGACGCCATTACGTCATTACAGTTACTTACTTCATGTTGTCACGTCGTTACGTCATTAATGTAACAACGTCATCTAGTCATAGCAACGTTAACGCTATATATTTATGTTTTGATCAGTCTCTACAAAATGCATAGAAATATATCAAAGTCTAGTTTCTCAATATCGGATGCTAATCGAAAAATGGACCTTCACAAATATACCAAATTGCCAGGTATTAGTCAAGGCTCCAGAATAAAAAAGACAACAGGGGATGTTAAACCGAAGAAAAAAGGGGTTGAAGAAAAAAATGCTGAAAATACAACAAGAAACATTAATACTGATGAAAGTAAATGGAACAGGAAAGAAATACTCGAGCGGATAAAAGATACAAAGGCTGTTATGCATAAACAGCAGACATATTTACAACTCCAAGAGGAAAAACAACAGAGAAATAAAGCATTGCTTGATCATCTGACAACTCTATCAGACACGTGAAAGAGAGAGAAAGGGGAATTTAATGAAGAAACAAATGTGGTACAAGCAGGAACTGACCAAAGTAAATGCAGTAAACAATCAAGGTAAACTGATTGAAAATACATTTGAAACGAGAACTAACACTCGTGTTACTTTACCGGAAATTACAGGTAATACGTTTAACCTTGTTAGTCAAAGATCTGATGTTGAGTATAGGAAAGATAACAACACAGGTAGTCAACGAGGTGGCGATGGTAACGGATTGGACGAGATAGATTGGAAACCAAGACCACCAGAAGAACCAAGATCAGACAGTGGTATAGTGGCAAGATTTCGTAGGAAATTTAATTCGAGATCTTAAGCAGGATAAATCTATAATTGAACTATATTTTGACTTTGAATGGATGACCAAACAGTGCTGGCTACAAGTTAAAGATAAACAAAATGTCTGCCGTGGTTTTTTTTTTATTCACACATGTGTCACTGAATTTTCAATATATGATTTAGAACAGTTAATCGAAAAAGCGTTTTTTGTATTTTTGTATAGATCTATATCATGAAATGGTAATGTCCAAGGAAGGTTGATATTTTCGAACATTGGGAAACCTCATCAGCCTGCACTGAGGTGCATGTTTGCAATGCTCCCCTGTTCGCCATATATTCGTCTAAGCCTCTGATTTATAAAAGAAAATCAGCTCTTAGCTACCAGCGGACTGACTCCGATCGGGATTTTATTTTATCACAAAACGACTTGCAATATCGGACGTAAGTTTTGATGTTACCCGTTATTACCATCGGTCATACCCTTGCTTGAACCGTACGAGCCGTCTAAATGGATCTGAACACTTGTAGTGAATGTAACTGTTAAGCTATAGCAAGTGGGGTTTAATTGGTTTCATACCTGATGTATTTTCATACCCATGTAAATATTGGTTGAGGGACCAATATCATCTTTCCTGTCCGCCGCGATATGGCTTTGGCTGTTGAGGGCAGCGTAACATATAATAAACACAAACATTATTCGATCCGTCTTAAGACCGTTTTATGACCAAGGTCGTAAATATTAGCTAAGATTTAACCCGGTCTGAGGGTTAAGCTTCGTTTAGAATTGTCCCATTTAGGTGGAATAGGATATTTGAGCCGTTCCGCGAGAAAACCAACGTCAGGCTAATCCTGGTCGATACATTACGCAAAGGCCATAATGTTGGTTTTCTCGCTGGACGGCTCATTGTTTTGCTTGTTTGGTGTTTCCCCGCTTTCAACAACGGTGCAGTGATATCACGGCGTTGCCTGAGTACTTTACCAGTTATAACGGTAAGTCTGTTGAAATTGTTATCCCACCATCCTGAAAAGGCGCCCTTTGAAAACATTGTGGCAAAGGGAGAAATTGCTCAGTAACAAATTCTAATTCTGCCACAATGTTTTCTACTCTATTTAATATTTCGAATCAAATATACGAAGATTTTTATTTTTTTTAGTCGTCTGCTGTAGATATTGTTGTATGCGGGAAATGATTCAACGGCATAAGTTTAAAAATATTGTGGCAAAGGGAGAAATTGCTCAGTACAATTTCTCATTTTGCCACAATGTTTTCTACTCTATTTAATATTTCAAATCAAATCAATTAATTATTTAGTCGTCTGCTGTAGATAGTGTTGTATGTGAGAAATGATTCAACGGCATTAATGTAGATCGCAACGGCTTACTTTGTACGAAATTGCGAACAAGGTAGACAACGACCAGCCTGTACATTCGCACAGGTTAAAGCACGGGCGAAAGTGATTAAGGGAAAGAATGCCGGACTCGAGTTTCAAAGGTCCCGGGTTTGGGGACGGGATTGACATGTGTCATCTCCCGACCCTTCAAGCGCGAGTAATGATTAAGATTGAAAGCCACATTATTTTCAACTAGTCCATTGTTGTTACAAGTTACAAATTCAATTTCATATCGTGACATGAACTTGTTAATAAAAAAAACAATTAATTATCATGGGTTATGGTAAAACTTTAACCAATTATCAAGAATGACGTGATAACTATTCACAGATACATGTATACATCATGTGGGGATTCACGGAATTTGCCGTTTCAATAATTGTCGACTTACATAGGCGATGAGTTAAAATGACTTCATACAGTTTTATTGCCCAGTTTATCGTGTCTATATACATAAATGTCATTTTCTTCTAGTTTCCTGCAAATAAATTTAACTTTTTATGGGGTTTTCGAATTAAATATAATTCTTTGATTTCTGACCGCGTCCATTTACACTGTAATAAAACCCCTATTTTATTTCCGAATTTTAAATGAAGCCGTAGTGAAATCATTCTCACACAACGACAGAAAAATCGTGTAGAAATATCAGAAAGCTGATTTAAAATAGAGACAAAAAATGTAATCTATATAGCATATGAGCAATTCCACGTGAAAACCAACATTATTGACTCTGCGTAAAGTATCGATCAGCCTTAGCATGCCGCGCAGGCTAATTCGGACAGACACTTTTCGCCTACTGTTGATTTTCTGTTTTATGAATCATTACTCTATTCCCCTGAGACGGAATGTGTTGGCCCGGATCCTTCTGCGTGGACTGCGCAGGATAATCTGGGTCGATACATTACGCTGAGGCCATAATGGTGGTTTCCTCTTGGACGGCTCATATACATTCCCCATTAATTAGTTAAGGTATTCTCCAGTAGAAGCTGTGGCGGACCAGCAATATTAGCATAACGGAAATATCATGCAGATTTCTAGATAAGGAGGAGTATACAGCTCTATTCCCTCACAATATCTCTCTTATTGTCCAACCAAACCCTATGTTGTAGGTACTTAAAATGTCATTTTAGTGAGACAATTCTTTTAAGTACCCACAACATAGGGCTAGAGGGTCAAGTACTGTAGTAAAGTGAGTATGTGTCCAAAAATGTTTTATTAGTTAGATGCATTGTATCTATATATATGTAGATACTCCGTTTTGTAAATGTATATTGTTCTTTCTTAAAATTCCGTCATCCGTACCAAGCGTACTTTGATCATGCAATTGCGTGTTATTAATAATACATTGTGAAAGAAAAATTCTTGTTGTTTTTTAACTGTTTTAATATCATCTAGATTCGAGTTTTATTTCTTGTGTATCTTAAAAATTCAAATTATTATATAAAGGTCAAATTACGCTTTGATGGGTGAATTGCCTAAAACAGGCAAAACCTTAAAGTTGAGTCATTTCTTTAAACATGGGGCACAGTAAAACCTAAAAATGTTATGTGTTCATGCTTTTTTGTCTTGGAGACCTGTATGATGGGCGAGCGCATAAAACTTGCCGGACTCAAGTTGCGAAACCTAGGTTTGGGTTGCATAGGAAATTTGAAATTTCTTTGAAAATAATTGTCTAATTGTCCTAATATTTGCTATTTTGCTTTCATTTTATATCATTCTCTGTAAATTTACACAAAAAGCAGATCTCTGAGGGCAAAGAAAGTGTCTAAAGGAGCTTCAGAGTCCAGGAAAATGACAGGTCAATTTTGTGTCGTCTGCAAAAATGTTAGGATACAGTCAAACTGGTTAAAAATGATGATACTGTTTGCCTAAAATGTCTGAAATTTTGATTTTATATCATACTATGTAAATAATTAGAAAAAAACATATACTTAAGAACAGTTTTTTTGTCTTAAAGGTCAAACTACGCTAAATACATCCGCTGACTTGCTGATCTGCAGAACTATAGTCCCTAAAAAAACAACTTTGTTTGCGTAGAAATGAGTGTATACCATCACTAGAATGTATTGATATATGGGCAAGAATTCACTATTGGAATTCTTGGTGTCAACACTCTTATTCTGTATGTAGTATCAATTAAGTACAGATTTAGAAAAAAAATTAAGACATTTATTTACACATTTATACCTTACACATCCTTTTGTAAAAAAAGAATGAACTTAAAATGTATTGGCACCGAGAAAAAAAGCCTTAAAACACCATATTTAAGGTTTTAGTGTGACAAAAAGTGTGACATTTTGTACATGCCCTTTAATGTGTGTGTATAACAGCTTTATTTTACCTCATTTTAGTGTGTAGTTGATTCAAAACTTATATCTAATAATCAAATTTTCCTAAAAAATCAATCCAGTGTATTTGTCTGCAACAATCTTTTTACAAAAAAAGAATGAAAATTGACATGTGCGTGTAACATTTGGTGTCAAACATTGTTACACGCGTACATTTATCAAACAAACATAAATTGCAGCACCCAAGGACTTACATTTTTGCCTTATGGTATGCTTTCTTTACCCAGTTGATGAAAAAAAAAAAACTTTCTTTAAATCTGTGTGTGACTTATGATAGGAAGGCCCAGCAAAATGTCTTAAATTTTGGTGTCAAATAAATCTTACAAATTTTGATCAAATAATTCAATAATGGAATGCTTCCAGTTGTTTTAATTTAATAACATTTACAAATTATTGGATGATTTAAAAATCTGTAATAATATGAATTCATATTATAATGTATGGCAAAAAATAAACTGACTTCAAAATGTGCATGTAACGTTGACAAGGTGTTACATACACCATACTTTTTTAAAATTTCAATTATTTGCTTCTCTTTAGACAAGCATCTCCAATCACTGGCTATGCTTTTTGGTAGAACATTTATAAATAAAAAAAATTAAAAAACAATTTATTTCAATCAGAAACAACAACCTTTGATGTGTGTGTGTAACTGTTTAATTTGACACAAACGTGTCCATGTTACATGCATCAAGCATAGCCGTATCTTCTATACAGCAGCTGACAGGCTAAACTATTTAATTTAGGAATATTCTACTCCTGACAATTAATCTCCGAACCACAAAACAACATATTAAATTTCAAATCTAAATGAATAAAATTACTTTTCAAATTTGTATGTAACATTGACAACAATTCTGTCAATGTTACATGCAACAATAAATATAACAGTATAATATTAATAAATTCATAATTTACAGATGTTTGAAGTTATTTGATATATTGCATCACATGCTTTTGCTACAAGTAAAAAAAAATAACAAATAATATTGTATATAACAGAAATAAATGAGATTTCTAAATGTATGTAACTATTTCAGTTGACACGAAAGTGTCAATGTTACATACTTCAAATATCTGGTAATCAAACATACAAAGTAGTAAATACAACCTGAATCAGAAGACCTGGTCACAACTTCTAACATATAATCCACAAACCAAAGAAGATTTTATATGTTTAATGGATATAAATGACATTTTAATATATGGCTTTCAACGTGTCAATGTTACATGCATCAAATGGAGCTTTATTTTTATTTTTTAGGATGTTTACTTATAAAATTCATTCACAAAAAACACACTGACCCCAACAGCCATGAAATAGGCTAAGACAGAAGCAAGATATATTATTTGAAACAAACATAAGTTTGCACAAACTTTACAAGTGTAACATTGACACCAACCATATCTTTTTGCTATTTTTTCTGTTAAACGACAAGACAGTATTTCTTATTTAAACGGTAAATGTTGGAACAAACTCCAACATCATTTCACACCATAGCAAAAATTAGATCCTCTTTCAATTATATGAGATATGAACAATTGAAATAATATTGGTGTCAATGTTACATACTTCATATATCAATAAATATGACATTTAAAGAAGACAAGATGACATATTTTTAAAAAAGACTCTTGGTTTTAGATGTCTTGCTAGAAGAACTTAGTAGTAAAGCATTTTATAAAATAAATAAAGGTGATCTATTTTTTTGTTTCAATGTCACACTTTGTGTTGCATTAGTGAATTCTTGCCCATATATGACATTGAGTTAAAATGCATTGTGAATGTGTTTTGGATGCACTGGAAATGATTGATTTGATCACTTTTAGTATGCTGTCCTTGTTTGAAAGTGAAAGTAGAGAATGCTAAACACCGGTTTTGTACGGGCCCGATTTCGTCAAAATGACGGTTACCAGTTTTCGCTTTGTGAATTCTTTCTTGCATTATGCATGACCCCACATTTTCCTTGGATTGTTTTTAAGCTAGGAGGTAACTATTGTCAATGATATATGTTGTTCAAAATGAGAAACGCTTAGAAAGTGTGACCATCGAGGACTGCAACTGGTCGATTTACATGGAAACAAAGAAGGATTATTTTTTGGTGTATTGTAACCTAAAGGGGTATAAGAGATGTTTCACGAGAAAATTAACATTATGAACGCGTAATGTATCGATCCATATCAGCCTGAGTAATCAGCGCAGGCTAATCCGGGCCGACACATTCCGTCTACGGGGAATAGAGGTATGGAGTAATGATTCCCGAAACATAAAATCCACAGGATGCGAAAGGTTTCTGCCCGGATTAGGATGATCCGGGTCGATACTTTACGCAGAGTCCATACTGTTGGTTTTCTCGTGAACGGTCATATACCACTTACAACACGTCAGTCGCAGACGACTTTGAAAACACCCGAACACAATTTCTGAACATGTTTATAAACGAAAGTGTAATTATTGAATACACTGTGACAAAAGGGGAACATTGCTCATTACAACCAATTTCTACTTTTGCTACAATGATTTATAAAGTCGTCTGCTGCTGATGCCTCACAAAGCGCCTACATCGTGGAAAGGAGGAAGATAAACATTCCATATCCAATCATCTACCGGACTTCATGTCTTCATCTTGTGTCGCAATGTTTTCAAATCTTTTAAACAGAACAGAGCAGATAATTTATTTACATCTGACTTTAACAAAATGTTCATCGTCATATACAGAATATTTCAACATACATGCAACAATGGCAATTGTTTAATATAGACAAATTTCAATTTCAATTAGAGTATAGATAAAGATGTTGTAGGCGGAAGTAACCATAATTGTTCACGTTTTAAATTTGATATTGCTTTATAAATAGAGTTTTCCGGTATCCTTTAAATTCCAAAATATAACAAAACACACGCGTACACAGAACATAACTTGTCAGTGAAAGTATCTTTCGTAATTGACCTGGACACCCAAACTGACACGCAAAGCAAGTATGCGCGTGCTTATAAACACATATACATGTATATACCATAAATAAATACATATCTTCAATCATTTTGCCTAGATATTTTCAAAGTCGTCTGCTGAATCTGTTTTGTTCAGTCTGCAACATCCTTACCCACCATACTCGCCAAAATGTTATCCCATGACTTTAACAAAATGTTCATCGTCATATACAGAATATTTCAACATACATGCAACAATGGCAATTGTTTAATATAGACAAATTTCAATTTCAATTAGAGTATAGATACAGATGTTGTAGGCGGAAGTAACCATAATTGTTCACGTTTTCAATTTGATACGTAAGAAACTCATCTGATTTTCTCTTTTTTAATGGTCAATTCATACAAAACAGCGAATGGGGAAAAGTCTTATGAACAACGAAATATTCCGAGATTCCAAGTCAGTGCTGTTAAGGGTGATTTAAAGCTCTTTTCAATTTGTTTCAATTAAATTCCGCATATAGTTTGTGTGGTGAATTTTTCTTATAGGGTTCCCGTTAAAAATAGATAAGGTATGGTAGTGCCTTTTTAAGTAAGGGGAGGTAATCTCGTATAAACACTTGACACATCATTCAGTGTGCAATGCCTGTTACATCCATTGTAAACGCAGTATGCAAGCTTTAAAAAGCATTTTTTTCAGAGGGACAGCTTGCTTATATTGACCATGTTTTCCAAATCGTTTTTCAATAATTATGCTGTGCATTTGTACTTCTATGTTTCAAAAGGCGTCTATTGCAGATTTAGTGCACGCGAGAAAGATTTCGGGCAACTGAACTTTTAAATAAATATTCATAAAATACACTTGACGTATTCTTTTTTTCCCGGCTATAAACCGGTCTTTTGCATATTCCCCAATCACCGTAGGGCTATTGTCGTGCAACCTGAAATTCGCATGATGAATACATAACAATGTCAGTTTACATATGGATACAACACACACATATATATATATATATATATATATATATATATACATATTGCAATGCATTCATCATGCAACGATTCAATGTTTATTTTATTTATTTATCTATTATGGTGTTTCACGCCGCTTGAAATCTGCCAGTTTAATCCTTACATCAGCGAGTCAGCCATAAATATTACACAACCCTAAGCGCCAAGGAAGGGAATGCCATTACTACCATTTTTAAAGTCTTAAGAACGACCCGACCGGGGATTGAATACACGACTTTTCGCACACACGAGGCGGACGTTCTTCCTCTGCACAATCTAAACGGCACAACTCAATGTACTCGGAAAAGCGCCAAGGAGGACAGCCATCACTTCCCCATTATTAAAGTCGTTGGTATTATCAGGTCGGGGACCGAACAAACCTCCGAGGCGGACGCTCTTCCACTGCATCACAGAGGCGGTTTAGACGACTGCGGCTATAGCATGGAAACATTATATACATGACATTAAAAATATTGATTAGAATTGGAAAATGTGTGGCAAAAGTAGAAAACTGCTCATTGTGAGTAACTCTTTATTTTACCACAATGTTTTCAAAAGTCATCTGATGCATATGTATGAGGGAAAGCATTACACCAGTCTTAATATGCAAACAAAACAAACGTCAAGTAACAATATTACTTCACAAGATTTATACGCTTCTGTAGGTATACATTTTTCGTGTACCGTTGTCCGAATGATGTATTCACGTATCCACAGGAAGTGAACGTTCACACAACAATATTCTAAACAATTATGGCTTGAATCATGTAAGCGAAAAAAAAAAAAAACGCATCGGTAGTGTAGTGGTAGAGCGTCCCCCTCGAAATCTGAGGTCTCGGGTTCCGATCACCGACGGGTCATTCTATACTACTTGGTTAAACAAAAAGGTCGTTATCGCATTCCATCCTTGGCGCTCAAGGTTGTTGGGTTAATATTACGGCTGACAGGCTGGTGTCAGGTTAAATAGAAATGAAGTACAAGTAATTTACCCAGAAAACGCTAAACAGCGTACAACTCCATACAAACAATTGCTCGCCAAATAGTTCATTATGTAGGTCGAAGGTATATCTACACGACAGATGAATGAACGAGCCTTTGAATATTTCTTATTTGTCATTCGATTTCTCTCAAGTGTATGGGACACAGCCACGTGCTGCACATAGCAGTATAGTGTATAATTATGTTCCTTTTTCTACTTTGAAATCGCTGACATATATTGCTGCTCAATGTCAACACTAGTTGCGATATACTAGGAACTGTGTAAGGAATCAGTGATTTATTTACTTTCCCAATTGTACGAGGTATCTTGGGTACGAAAATCTATAGCGACGCCATTACGTCATTAAAGTTACTTACTTCATGTTGTCACGTCGTTACGTCATTAATGTAACAACGTCATCTAGTCATAGCAACGTTAACGCTATATATTTATGTTTTGATCAGTCTCTACAAAATGCATAGAAATATATCAAAGTCTAGTTTCTCAATATCGGATGCTAATCGAAAAATGGACCTTCACAAATATACCAAATTGCCAGGTATTAGTCAATGCTCCAGAATAAAAAAGACAACAGGGGATGTTAAACCGAAGAAAAAAGGGGTTGAAGAAAAGAATGCTGAAAATACAACAAGAAACATTAATACTGATGAAAGTAAATGGAACAGGGAAGAAATACTCGAGCGAATAAAAGATACAAAGGCTGTTATGCATAAACAGCAGACATATTTACAACTCCAAGAGGAAAAACAACAGAGAAATAAAGCATTGCTTGATCATCTGACAACTCTATCAGACAACGATAGGAAAAGAAATGAGTCCAAACGAAGAAAATGTGAGCATCTAGAAAGGCAGAATGCAAGGTATGACGACACTTTACATAATTATGTAAGACAAGTTCAAACTAGCGCTGCAGCCCGCGACATGGCAAAGAGACTACATGATGATCTAACAGAAAATAAAGATGCCTTAGAGAAGAGAAGAGATTTATTGCGTCATCAACAGAGAGAGCGAGGGATCGATGACGATGCACACACAGAATATATTAACGTACAGCATGCTTTGATACGTGAAAGAGAGAGAAAGGGGAATTTAATGAAGAAACAAATGTGGTACAAGAAGGAACTGACCAACGTAAATGCAGTAAACAATCAAGGTAAACTGATTGAAAATACATTTGAAACGAGAACTAACACTCGTGTTATTTTACCGGAAATTACAGGTAATAAGTTTAACCTTGTTAGTCAAAGATCTGATGTTGAGTATAGGAAAGATAACAACACAGGTAGTCAACGAGGTGGCGATAGTAACGGATTGGACGAGATAGATTGGAAACCAAGACCACCAGAAGAACCAAGATCAGACAGTGGTATAGTGGCAAGATTTCGTAGGAAATTTAATTCGAGATCTTAAGCAGGATAAATCTATAATTGATCTATATTTTGACTTTGAATGGATGACCAAACAGTGCTGGCTACAAGAAGTTAAAGATAAACAAAATGTCTGCCGTGGGGTTGTTTTATTCACACATGTGTCACTGAATTTTCAATATATGATTTAAAACAGTTAATCGAAAAAGCGTTTTTTTGTATTTTTGTATAAGTAATCATGAAATGGTAATGTCCAAGGAAGGTTGATATTTTCGAACAGCGAGAAACCTGATCAGCCTGCACTGAGGTGCATGTTTGCAATGCTCCCCTGTTCGCCATATATTCGTGTAAGCCTCTGATTTATAAAAGAAAATCAGCTCTTAGCTACCAGCGGACTGACTCCGATCGGGATTTTATTTTATCACAAAACGACTTGCAATATCGGACGCAAGTTTTGATGTTACCATCGGTCATACCCTTGCTTGAACCGTACGTCAATGTCTAAATGGATCTGAACACTTGTAGTGAATGTAACTGTTAAACTACAGCAAGTGGGGTTTAATTGGTTTCATACCTGATGTATTTTCATACCCATGTAAATATTGGTTGAGGGACCAATATCATCTTTCCTGTCCGCCGCGATATGGCTTTGGCTGTTGAGGGCAGCGTAACATATAATAAACACAAACATTATTCGATCCGTCTTAAGACCGTTTTATGACCAAGGTCGTAAATATTAGCTAAGATTTAACCCGGTCTGAGGGTTAAGCTTCGTTTAGAATTGTCCCATTTAGGTGGAATAGGATATTTGAGCCGTTCCGCGAGAAAACCAACGTCAGGCTAATCCTGGTCGATACATTACGCAAAGGCCATAATGTTGGTTTTCTCGCTGGACGGCTCATTGTTTTGCTTGTTTGGTGTTTTCCCGCTTTCAACAACTGTGCAGTGATATCACGGCGTTGCCTGAGTACTTTACCAGTTATAACGGTAAGTCTGTTGAAATTGTTATCCCAACATCCTGAAAAGGCGCCCTTTGAAAACATTGTGGCAAAGGGAGAAATTGCGCAGTATGAGCAATTTGTAATTTTGCCACAATGTTTTCTACTCTATTTAATATTTCAAATCAAATCAATTAATTATTTAGTCGTCTGCTGTAGATATTGTTGTATGTGGGAAATGATTCAACGGCATTAATGTAGATCGCAACGGCTTACTTTGTACGAAATTGCGAACAATGTAGACAACGACCAGCCTGTGCATTCGCACAGGTTAAAGCACGGGCGAAGGTGGTTAAGGGGAAGAATGCCGGACTCGAGTTTCAAAGGTCCCGGGTTTGGGGACGGGATTGACATGTGTCACCTTCCGACCCTTCAAGCGCGAGTAATGATTAAGATTGAAAGCCACATTATTTTCAACTAGTCCATTGTTGTTACAAGTACAAATTCAATTTCATATCGTGACATGAACTTGTTAATAAAAATAAACAATTCGAAGAGTAAACACTTTGATATATATAGTTATGGTAAGTTAAATTCATAATACAACACAATGGAATTTACCATCTGCTGTTATGAAAAGGATGAACACAATTCTTCTGTTTGCGATTATTCTTCGTGTAAAATCTCACGGAGTACTCAGAAACCATATACCGAGAGTGACTAAAAGAAGTTGTAAGACATTTCTTGAAAATCGATGTAAACTGAATAAGCTTTAGCTTAAATTATCAGTTTTAAGCAAAGACTGGTGCATACATATCAAATAATGTGTTATTAAAGATCATGGGTTATGGTAAAACTTTAACCAATTATCAAGAATGACGTGATAACTATTCACAGATACATGTATACATCATGTGGGGATTCACGGAATTTGCCGTTTCAATAATTGTCGACTAACATAGGCGATGAGTTAAAATGACTACATACAGTTTTATTGCCCAGTTTATCGTGTCTATATATACATAAATGTCATTTTCCTTTAGTTTCCTGCAAATAAATTTTACACTGTAATAAAACCCCTATTTAATATCCGAATTATAAATAAAGCCGTAGTGAAATCATTTTCACACAACGACAGAAATATCGTGTAGAAATATCAGTAAGCTAATTTAGAATAGAGACAAAAATTGTAGTCTAGCATATGAGCAATTCCACGTGAAAACCAACAGTATTGACTCTGCGTAAAGTATCGATCAGCCTAAGCATGCCACGCAGGCTAATCCGGACAGACACTTTTCGCCTACTGTTGATTTTCTGTTTTATGAATCATTACTCTATTCCCCTGAGACGGAATGTGTTGGCCCGGATCCTTCTGCGTGGACTGCGCAGGATGATCTGGGTCGATACATTACGCAGAGGCCATAATGGTGGTTTCCTCTTGGACGGCTCATATACATTCCCCATTAATTAGTTATTCTCCAGTAGAAGCTGTGGCGGACCAGCAATGTTAGCATAACGGAAATATCATGCAGATTTCTAGATAAGGAGGAGTATACAGCTCTATTCCCTCACAATATCTCTCTTATTGTCCAACCAAACTCTATGTTGTAGGTACTTAAAATGTCATTTTAGTGAGACAATTCTTTTTAGTACCCACAACATAGGGCTAGAGGGTCAAGTACTGTAGTAAAGTGAGTATGTGTTCAAAAATGTTTTATTAGTTAGATGCATTGTATCTATAGGTACTCCGTTTTATAAATGTATATTGTTCTTTCTTAAAATTCCGTAATCCGTACCAAGCGTACTTTGATCATGCAATTGCGTGTTATTAATAATACATTGTGAAAGAAAAATTCTTGTTGTTTTTTAACTGATTTAATATCATCTAGATTCGAGTTTTATTTCTTGTGTATCTTAAAAATTCAAATTATTATATAAAGGTCAAATTACGCTTTGATGGGTGAATTGCCTAAAACAGGCAAAACCTTAAAGTTGAGTCATTTCTTTAAACATGGGGCACAGTAAAACCTAAAAATGTTATGTGTTCATGCTTTTTTGTCTTGGATACCTGTATGATGGGCGAGCGCATAAAACTTGCCGGACTCAAGTTGCGAAACCTAGGTTTGGGTTGCATAGGAAATTTGAAATTTCATTGAAAATAATTGTCTAATTGTCCTAATATTTGCTATTTTGCTTTCATTTTATATCATTCTCTGTAAATTTACACAAAAACCAGATCTCTGACGGCAAAGAAAGTGTCTAAAGGAGCTTCAGAGTCCAGGAAAATGACAGGTCAATTTTGTGTCGTCTGCAAAAATGTTTGGATACAGTCAAACTGGTTAAAAATGATGATACTGTTTGCCTAAAATGTCTGAAAATTTTATTTTATATCATACTATGTAAATAATTAGAAAAAAACATATACTTAAGAACAGTTTTTTTGTCTTAAAGGTCAAACTACGCTAAATACATCCGCTGACTTGCTGATCTACAGAACTGTAGTCCCTAAAAAAAAAAAATTGTTTGCGTAGAAATGAGTGTATACCATCGCCAGAATGTATTGATATATATGACATTGAGTTAAAATGCATTGTGAATGTGTATAGGATGCACTTGAAATGATTGATTTGATCACTTTTAGTATGTTGACCTTGTTTGAAGGTGAAAGTAGATAATGCTAAACACCGGTTTTGTACGGGCCCGATTTCGTCAAAATGACGGTTACCATGCAGTTTTCGCTTGGTGAGTTCTTTCTTGCATAATGCATGACCCCACATTTTCTTTGGATTGTTTTTAAGCTAGGAGGTATAACTATTGTCAATGATATATGTTGTTCAACAATGAGAAACGCTTAGAAAGTGTGACCATCGAGGACTGAAACTGGTCGATTTACATGGAAACAAAGAATGATTATTTGTTGGTATATTGTAACCTAAAGGGTATAAGAGCCGTTTCACGAGAAAATTAACATTATGAACGCGTAATGTATCGATCCATATCAGCCTGTGTAATCAGCGCAGGCTAATCAGCCGGGCCGACACATTCCGTCTACGGGGAATAGAGGTATGGAGTAATGATTCCCGAAACATAAAATCCACAGGATGCGAAAGGTTTCTGCCCGGATTAGGATGATCCGGGTCGATACTTTACGCAGAGTCCATACTGTTGGTTTTCTCGTGAACGGTCATATACCACTTACAACACGTCAGTCGCAGACGACTTTGAAAACACCCGAACACAATTTCTGAACATGTTTATAAACGAAAGTGTAATTATTGAATACGCTGTGACAAAAGGGGAACATTGCTCATTACAACCAATTTCTACTTTTGCAACAATGATTTATAAAGTCGTCTGCTGCTGATGCCTCACAAAGCGCCTACATCGTGGAAAGGAGGAAGATAAACATTCCATATCCAATCATCTACCGGACTTCATGTCTTCATCTTGTGTCGCAATGTTTTCAAATCTTTTAAACAGAACAGAGCAGATTATTTATTTACATCTGACTTTAACAAAATGTTCATCGTCATATACAGAATATTTCAACATACATGCAACAATGGCAATTGTTTAATATAGACAAATTTCAATTTCAATTACAGTATAGACAAGAGAAAGTTGATGCAACGCATCAATGTCGCCGGATATCCATAGTGCAGTTATGCATAACACTAATATTATAGTAGTTGAATAAACAGTTATCAACTGAGGGGCATATTGGAACATCAGGGGTGGGGTCAAGTGAAAATGTATCATAACTTACATTGTTTTGTCAACGAAGTGAATGATAATTGAAGCCTTTCATTGTTTATGACCAACTAATTATTGATCATAAACAGTAATGGAAATGAGTAATCTTGCCAATCATTATTCTTAGTATGTATACAGTGCTTTCATTAAGGAATAATTATAAGATTTGTGAATTCCACATACACTTTTCAAGATGTTTGTTAGAATATTTGAATTTTATTATCTTTCAATAAAACCACAAAACAGACAATTTAGGATTTGCATGCAATAGCGCGTCATTTTACCTTTCCTCTATTAAAGTCAACAGTGGACACCTTTGCAGCAATCTACTTTTAAAACAATGAGATAAGGGTTAAACCGCTGTAGACATGAGTTTTCTCTTTTTTCTCAAAATGATATTAGCTTGGCATCCTAATTATATCATACTTTAACAAATGTTGAAATGTAGTCCAATATTTATAAATTAGACCACCTTCGAAATATAATATCAACTAAACAGTTAAATCTCATTGAAATTGTTGTATAATTTAAACTTAATTTCGAACATAAACTGAGCCCTACAACATGTTAATTTATTTTAATTCTTTCCTTCCTTTTTTATAATGAAAATAACAAACTACTCATGTTTTAAAATAATATTATGATGAGCGCCCTATTATCAATGATGCATAACAATATGCAGATCGGAAGCAATATGCCTTTAGGGAATTAAATGACACATTTAACATTGTCTAGGATGAAATAACTTTGTACGAAAGACCCGATTCGTTCTTATTCGCAGAGGTGTCGTTCTTGAAACTCTCTTTATAGGCAGAGAGTGTTCGTTCAAAGTAATTTTTCTATTAAAACCAGTTTTATCTCGGTTTGTTCTTTTCTTCATTTGTTCCGAACCAAATAAACATTTTAAATCACCTATGATTTACTATTTGTAAGTGAGTGTAAAGAGCGGCTCTCTGCAAAGGAAATTGATCTACGCAGTTGGTATTCGCGAGTCACGCGATCAACAGTTTTAGCTTACAAACAGTCCATATTTTAGATATACATGGATAAACATTATAAAATGCCTTCCTTCACAAATCAAGACATCTCTTTGAACATGAAAATAACATTCAGTTAGTTAAAATTGCATTAAAAGGAGAATATTGGACGTCATTTTCATCAAGCAAGCAGGTGCGCGTATGTAAACAAATTAGACTGCGACTTAAAGGTTTGTAGTTATCGCCTTTTGATTACATGTAGTATATAATGAAAAAAATAAAGTATAGCAGTCTAGCTATAATAGGGACTGTTTTGTCTTCGTAAATAAAACAAAAAAACATAAATGCGAGTCAAAATAAGGGAAACTGAAAATACCTAAAACATCGGAATATTTATTTCATTTTAGATGTGTCATTACTTAGTGTTTTTAAACAAACACAATTGTAATATGTTCAAGACATCTAAATGTGTTTCTTTCTAATAATAATCCCTCCTCCCGTGTCATTTCCGAAAACCTATTAAAAATAGAAGTCGCGGGCTTCTGCCCGGCGACTTATAAAGATGTTGTAGGCGGAAGTAACCATAATTGTTCACGTTTTCAATTTGATATTGCTTTATAAATAGACTTTTCCGGTATCCTTTAAAAAGGAATTGTTAATGAGTGCAATGGGGGAACCCATAAAATGCAAAGAACTAAATCACTGCCAAACCATGTTTAGTTATATTTGTGCAGTTCCAAACAAATCTCTTGTAAGCTGCGGATACATTTCCTAAAATAATACAATAGGAATCAAACACTTTAATTAACAATACATGTTATAAACTGTACATGTTTATTTTGGAGGATATCACTGATTAAAACAAATACTATTTCACTTAAACAAGCGATGTTAGTTCAAGATACAATCATGGATCGGGAGTGATAAAACGTCAATAGTTAAATGCATTTGTCTCATGTGTGCATTTTTAAAATACGTAAGAAACTCATCTGATTTTCTCTTTTTTAATGGTCAATTCATACAAAACAGCGAATGGGGAAAAGTCTTATGAACAACGAAATATTCCGAGATTCCAAGTCAGTGATGTTAAGGGTGATTTAAAGCTCTTTTCAATTTGTTTCAATTAAATTCCGCATATAGTTTTTGTGGTGAATTTTTCTTATAGGGTTCCCGTTAAAAATAGATAAGGTATGGTAGTGCCTTTTTAAGTAAGGGGAGGTAATCTCGTATATACACTTGACACATCATTCAGTGTGCAATGCCTGTTACATCCATTGTAAACGCAGTATGCAAGCTTTAAAAAGCATTTTTTTTCAGAGGGACAGCTTGCTTATATTGACCATGTTTTCCAAATAGTTTTTCAACTTTTTTTAATAATTATGCTGTGCATTTGTACTTCTATGTTTCAAAAGGCGTCTATTGCATATTTGGTGCACGCGAGAAAGATTTCGGGCAACTGAACTTTTGAAGAAATATTCATAAAATATACTTGACGTATTCTCTTTTTCCCGGCTATAAACCGGTCTTTTGCATATTCCCCAATCACCGTAGGGCTATTGTCGTGCAACCTGAACTTCGCATGATGAATACATAACAATGTCAGTTTAAATGTGAATAAAACAATTATATTTTGCAATGCATTCATCATGCAGCGATTCAATGTTTATTTTATTTATTTATCTATTATGGTGTTTCACGCCGCTTGCAATCTGCCAGTTTAATCCTTACATCAGCGAGTCAGCCATAAATACTACACAAACCTGAGCGCCAAGGAAGGGAAGGCCA
Source organism: Serripes groenlandicus (assembly GCA_031761405.1). Lineage (NCBI taxonomy): Eukaryota > Metazoa > Mollusca > Bivalvia > Cardiida > Cardiidae > Serripes > Serripes groenlandicus. The sequence continues at coordinate 37,841,259 of JASEVX010000006.1, read as the reverse complement.
TTACTAAAAATGACCCGACCGGGGATTGAATACACGACTTTTCGCACACACGAGGCGGACGTTCTTCCTCTGCACAATCTAAACGGTATAAATCAATGTACTCGGAAAAGCGCCAAGGAGGACAGCCATTAATTCCCCATTATTAAAGTCGTTGGTATTATCCGGTCGGGGACCAAACAAACACCCGAGGCGGACTCTCTTCAACTGCATCACAGAGGCGGTTTAGACGACAGCGGCGATAGCATGGAAACATTATATAAATGACATTAAAAGTACTGATTAGAGTTGGAAACTGTGTGGCAAAAGTAGAAATTGCTCCTTGTGAGCAACTCTTTCTTTTACCACAATGTTTTCAAAAGTCATCTGATGCATATGTATGAGGGAAAGGCTTAATCCAGTCTTGCCATGCAAACAAAACAAACGTCAGGTGACAAGATTACTTCACAACATGTATACGCTCCAGTAGGTCTACATATTTCGTGGGCCGTTGTCCGAATTATGTAATCACGTATCCACAGGAAGTGAACGTTCACAAAAAAATATTGTAAACAATTATGTCTTGAATCATGTAAGCGAAAAAAACAACGCATCGGTAGTGTAGTGGTAGAGCGTCCCCCTCGAACTCTGAGGTCTCGGGTTCCGATCACCGACGGGTCATTCTATACTACTTGGTTAAACAAAAAGGTCGTTATCGCATTCCATCCTTGGCGCTCAAGGTTGTTGGGTTGATATTACGGCTGACAGGCTGGTGTCAGGTTAAATGGAAATGAAGTACAAGTAACTTACCCAGAAAACGCTGTGATATAACTAACATATTGCTAAACAGCGTACAACTCCATACAAACAATTGCTCGCCAAATAGTTCATTATGTAGGTCGAAGGTACATCTACACGACAGATGCGAGAAAACAACGCATCGCTAGTGGCTAGTGTAGTGGTAGAGCGTCCGCCTCGGAAACGTGAGGTCGCGGGTTCCGATCAGCGACGGGTCATACTAACTACTTGGTTAAACAAAAAGGTAGTTACCGCATTCCCTCCTTGGCGCTCAGAAAACGCTGTGATATAACTAAACTATTGCTAAAAGCAGCGTACAACTCCATACAAACAATTGCTCGCCAAATAGTTCATTATGTAGGTCGAAGGTAAATCTACACGACAGATGAATGAACGAGCCTTTGAATATTTCTTATTTGTCATTCGATATCTCTCAAGTGCATGGGACACAACCACGTGCTGCACATAGCATTATAGTGTATAATTATGTTCCTTTCTCTACTTTGAAATCGCTGACATATATTGCTGCTCAATGTCAACACTAGTTGCGATATATTAGGAACTGTGCAGGGAATCAGTGATTTATTTACTTTCCCAATTGTACGAGGTATCTCGGGTACGAAAATCTATAGCGACGCCATTACGTCATTAAAGTTACTTACTTCATGTTGTCACGTCGTTACGTCATTAATGTAACAACGTCATCTAGTCATAGCAACGTTAACGCTATATATTTATGTTTTGATCAGTCTCTACAAAATGCATAGAAGTATATCAAAGTCTAGTTTCTCAATATCGGATGCTAATCGAAAAATGGACCTTCACAAATATACCAAATTGCCAGGTATTAGTCAAGGCTCCAGAATAAAAAAGACAACAGGGGATGTTAAACCGAAGAAAAAAGGGGTTGAAGAAAAAAATGCTGAAAATACAACAAGAAACATTAATACTGACGAAAGTAAATGGAACAGGGAAGAAATACTCGAGCGGATAAAAGATACAAAGGCTGTTATGCATAAACAGCAGACATATTTACAACTCCAAGAGGAAAAACAACAGAGAAATAAAGCATTGCTTGATCATCTGACAACTCTATCAGACAACGATAGGAAAGAAAATGAGTCCAAACGAAGAAAATGTGAGCGTCTAGAAAGGCAGAATGCAAGGTATGACGACACTTTACATAATTATGTAAGACAAGTTCAAACTAGCGCTGCAGTCCGCGACATGGCAAAGAGACTACATGATGATCTAACAGAAAATAAAGATGCCTTAGAGAAGAGAAGAGATTTATTGCGTCATCAACAGAGAGAGCGAGGGATCGATGACGATGCACACACAGAATATATTAACGTACAGCATGCTTTGATACGTGAAAGAGAGAGAAAGGGGAATTTAATGAAGAAACAAATGTGGTACAAGCAGGAACTGACCAAAGTAAATGCAGTAAACAATCAAGGTAAACTGATTGAAAATACATTTGAAACGAGAACTAACACTTGTGTTATTTTACCGGAAATTACAGGTAATAAGTTTAACCTTGTTAGTCAAAGATCTGATGTTGAGTATAGGAAAGATAACAACACAGGTAGTCAACGAGGTGGCGATGGTAACGGATTGGACGAGATAGATTGGAAACCAAGACCACCAGAAGAACCAAGATCAGACAGTGGTATAGTGGCAAGATTTCGTAGGAAATTTAATTCGAGATCTTAAGCAGGATAAATCTATAATTGAACTATATTTTGACTTTGAATGGATGACCAAACAGTGCTGGCTACAAGAAGTTAAAGATAAACAAAATGTCTGCCGTGGGGTTGTTTTATTCACACATGTGTCACTGAATTTTCAATATATGATTTAAAACAGTTAATCGAAAAAGCGTTTTTTGTATTTTTGTATAGATCTATATCATGAAATGGTAATGTCCAAGGAAGGTTGATATTTTCGAACAGCGGGAAACCTCATCAGCCTGCACTGAGGTGCATGTTTGCAATGCTCCCCTGTTCGCCATATATTCGTCTAAGCCTCTGATTTATAAAAGAAAATCAGCTCTTAGCTACCAGCGGACTGACTCCGATCGGGATTTTATTTTATCACAAAACGACTTGCAATATCGGACGCAAGTTTTGATGTTACCATCGGTCATACCCTTGCTTGAACCGTACGAGCCGTCTAAATGGATCTGAACACTTGTAGTGAATGTAACTGTTAAGCTATAGCAAGTGGGGTTTAATTGGTTTCATACCTGATGTATTTTCATACCCATGTAAATATTGGTTGAGGGACCAATATCATCTTTCCTGTCCGCCGCGATATGGCTTTAGCTGTTGTGGGCAGCGTAACATATAATAAACACAAACATTATTCGATCCGTCTTAAGACCGTTTTATGACCAAGGTCGTAAATATTAGCTAAGATTTAACCCGGTCTGAGGGTTAAGCTTCGTTTAGAATTGTCCCATTTAGGTGGAATAGGATATTTGAGCCGTTCCGCGAGAAAACCAACGTCAGGCTAATCCTGGTCGATACATTACGCAAAGGCCATAATGTTGGTTTTCTCGCTGGACGGCTCATTGTTTTGCTTGTTTGGTGTTTCCCCGCTTTCAACAACGGTGCAGTGATATCACGGCGTTGCCTGAGTACTTTACCAGTTATAACGGTAAGTCTGTTGAAATTGTTATCCCAACATCCTGAAAAGGCGCCCTTTGAAAACATTGTGGCAAAGGGAGAAATTGCTCAGTAACAAATTCTAATTCTGCCACAATGTTTTCTACTCTATTTAATATTTCGAATCAAATTTACGAAGATTTTTATTTTTTTTAGTCGTCTGCTGTAGATATTGTTGTATGCGGGAAATGATTCAACGGCATAAGTTTACAAATATTGTGGCAAAGGGAGAAATTGCTCAGTACAATTTCTCATTTTGCCACAATGTTTTCTACTCTATTTAATATTTCAAATTACATCAAATCAATTAATTATTTAGTCGTCTGCTGTAGATATTGTTGTATGTGAGAAATGATTCAACGGCATGAATGTAGATCGCAACGGCTTACTTTGTACGACATTGCGAACAATGTAGACAACGACCAGCCTGTACATTCGCACAGGTTAAAGCACGGGCGAAAGTGGTTAAGGGGAAGAATGCCGGTCTCGAGATTCAAAGGTCCCGGGTTTGGGGACGGGATTGACATGTGTCACCTCCCGACCCTTCAAGCGCGAGTAATGATTAAGATTGAAAGCCACATTATTTTCAACTAGTCCATTGTTGTTACAAGTACAAATTCAATTTCATATCGTGACATGAACTTGTTAATAAAAATAAACAATTCGAAGAGTAAACACTTTGATATATATATAGTTATGGTAAGTTCAATTCATAATTAAACGCAATGGAATTTACCATCTGCTGTTATGAAAAGGATATAGACAACTAACTTAGAGAAAAATTCTCCTGGTTGCGATCATTTTTCGTGTTAAATCTCACGGAGTAGTATTCAGAAACCATATACCGAGAGTAACTAAAAGAAGTTGTAAGAAATTTCTTGAAAATCGATGTAAACTGAATAAGCTTTAGCTTAAATTATCAGTTTTAAGCAAAGTCTGGTGCATACATATCAAATAATTTGTTATTAAAGATCATGGGTTATGGTAAAACTTTAACCAATTATCAAGAATGACGTGATAACTATTCACAGATACATGTATACATCATGTGGGGATTCACGGAATTTGCCGTTTCAATAATTGTCGACTTACATAGGCGATGAGTTAAAATGACTGCATACAGTTTTATTGCCCAGTTTATCGTGTCTATATACATAAATGTCATTTTCTTTTAGTTTGCTGCAAATAAATTTAACTTTTTATGGGGTTTTCGAAGTAAATATAATTCTTTGATCTCTGACCGTGTCAATTTACACTGTAATAAAACCCCTATTTTATATCCGAATTATAAATGAAGCCGTAGTGGAACCATTCTCACACAACGACAGAAAAATCGTGTAGAAATATCAGTAAGCTAATTTAAAATAGAGACAAAAAATGTAATCTAGCATATGAGCAATTCAACGTGAAAACTAACATTATTGACTCTGCGTAAAGTATCGATCAGCCTAAGCATGCCGCGCAGGCTAATTCGGACAGACACTTTTCGCCTACTGTTGATTTTCTGTTTTATGAATCATTACTCTATTCCCCTGAGACGGAATGTGTTGGCCCGGATCCTTCTGCGTGGACTGCGCAGGATGATCTGGGTCGATACATTACGCAGAGGCCATAATGGTGGTTTCCTCTTGGACGGCTCATATACATTCCCCATTAATTAGTTATTCTCCAGTAGAAGCTGTGGCGGACCAGCAATGTTAGCATAACGGAAATATCATGCAGATTTCTAGATAAGGAGGAGTATACAGCTCTATTCCCTCACAATATCTCTCTTATTGTCCAACCAAACCCTATGTTGTAGGTACTTAAAATGTCATTTTAGTGAGACAATTCTTTTAAGTACCCACAACATAGGGCTAGAGGGTCAAGTACTGTAGTAAAGTGAGTATGTGTTCAAAAATGTTTTATTAGTTAGATGCATTGTATCTATATAGGTACTCCGTTTTGTAAATGTATATTGTTCTTTCTTAAAATTCCGTCATCCGTACCAAGCGTACTTTGATCACGCAATTGTGTGTTATTAATAATACATTATAAAAGAAAAATTCTTGTTGTTTTTTAACTGATTTAATATCATCTAGATTCGAGTTTTATTTCTTGTGTATCTTAAAAATTCAAATTATTATATAAAGGTCAAATTACGCTTTGATGAGTGAATTGCCTAAAACAGGCAAAACCTTAAAGTTGAGTCATTTCTTTAAACATGGGGCACAGTAAAACCTAAAAATGTTATGTGTTCATGCTTTTTTGTCTTGGAGACCTGTATGATGGGCGAGCGCATAAAACTTGCCGGACTCAAGTTGCGAAACCTAGGTTTGGGTTGCATAGGAAATTTGAAATTTCTTTGAAAATAATTGTCTAATTGTCCTAATATTTGCTATTTTGCTTTCATTTTATATCATTCTCTGTAAATTTACACAAAAACCAGATCTTTGAGGGCAAAGAAAGTGTCTAAAGGAGCTTCAGAGTCCAGGAAAATGACAGGTCAATCTTGTGTCGTCTGCAAAAATGTTTGGATACAGTCAAACAGGTTAAAAATGATGATACTGTTTGCCTAAAATGTCTGAAAATTTTATTTTAAATCATACTATGTAAATAATTAGAAAAAAACATATACTTAAGAACAGTTTTTTTTTGTCTTAAAGGTCAAACTACGCTAAATACATCCGCTGACTTGCTGATCTACAGAACCATAGTCCCTAAAAAAAAACTTTGTTTGCGTAGAAATTAGTGTATACCATCACCAGAATGTATTGATATATATGACATTGAGTTAAAATGCATTGTGAATGTGTATATAAGATGCACTGCAAATGATTAATTTGATCACTTTTAGTATGTTGACCTTGTTTGAAAGTGAAAGTAGAGAATGCTAAACACCGGTTTTGTACGGGCCCGATTTCGTCAAAATGACGGTTACCAGTTTTCGCTTGGTGAGTTCTTTCTTGCATAATGCATGACCCCACATTTTCTTTGGATTGTTTTTAAGCTAGGAGGCAACTATTGTCAATGATATATGTTGTTCAAAATGAGAAACGCTTAGAAAGTGTGACCATCGAGGACTGAAACTGGTCGATTTACATGGAAACAAAGAAGGATTTTTTGTTGGTGTATTGTAACCTAAAGGGGTATAAGAGCCGTTTCACGAGAAAATTAGCATTATGAACGCGTAATGTATCGATCCATATCAGCCTGTGTAATGAGCGCAGGCTAATCCGGGCCGACACATTCCGTCTACGGGGAATAGAGGTATGGAGTAATGATTCCCGAAACATAAAATCCACAGGATGCGAAAGGTTTCTGCCCGGATTAGGATGATCCGGGTCGATACTTTACGCAGAGTCCATACTGTTGGTTTTCTCGTGAACGGTCATATACCACTTACAACACGTCAGTCGCAGACGACTTTGAAAACACCCGAACACAATTTCTGAACATGTTTATAAACGAAAGTGTAATTATTGAATATACACTGTGACAAAAGGGGAACATTGCTCATTACAACCAATTTCTACTTTTGCTACAATGATTTATAAAGTCGTCTGCTGCTGATGCCTCACAAAGCGCCTACATCGGGGAAAGGAGGAAGATAAACATTCCATATCCAATCATCTACCGGACTTCATGTCTTCATCTTGTGTCGCAATGTTTTCAAATCTTTTAAACAGAACAGAGTAGATTATTTATTTACATCTGACTTTAACGAAATGTTCATCGTCATATACAGAATATTTCAACATACATGCAACAATGGCAATTGTTTAATATAGACAAATTTCAATTTCATTTAGAGTATAGATGTTGTAGGCGGAAGTAACCATAATTGTTCACGTTTTCAATTTGATATTGCTTTATAAATAGACTTTTCCGGTATCCTTTACATTCCAAAATATAACAAAACACACGCGTACACAGAACATAACTTGTCAGTGAGAGTATCTTTCGTTATTGACCTGGACACCCAAACTGACAAGCAAAGCAAGTATACACGTGCTTATAAACACATATACATGTATATACCATAAATAAATACATATCTTCAATAATTTTGCCTAGATATTTTCAAAGTCGTCTGCTGAATCTGTTTTGTTCAGTCTGCAAAATCCTTACCCACCATACTCGCCAAAATTTTATCCCATGACTTTTTTTTTACTTTGCAATTGTTGAAGAAAAATGTTTATACAAGTTAAAGGACATCCTTACTTGAGACTTAAGCTGAATACACATACGAAGGAAGGAATTGTTAATGAGTGCAATGGGGGAACCCATAAAATGCAAAGAACTAAATCACTGCCAAACCATGTTTAGTTATATTTGTGCAGTTCCAAACAAATCTCTTGTAAACTGCGGATACATTTCCTAAAATAATACAATAGGAATCAAACACTTTAATTAACAATACATTTTTACGCAACATTTTAGTCATAAACTGTACATGTTTATTTGGGAGGATATCACTGATTAAAACAAATACTATTTCACTTAAACAAGCGATGTTAGTTCAAGATACAATCATGGGTCGGGAGTGATAAAACGTCAATAGTTAAATGCATTTGTCTCATGTGTGCATTTTTAAAATACGTAAGAAACTCATCTGATTTTCTCTTTTTTAATGGTCAATTCATACAAAACAGCGAATGGGAAAAAGTCTTATGAACAACGAAATATTCCGAGATTCCAAGTCAGTGCTGTTAAGGGTGATTTAAAGCTCTTTTCAATTTGTTTCAATTAAATTCCTCATATAGTTTGTGTTGTGAATTTTTCTTATAGGGTTCCCGTTAAAAATAGATAAGGTATGGTAGTGCCTTTTTAAGTAAGGGGAGGTAATCTCGTATATACACTTGACACATCATTCAGTGTGCAATGCCTGTTACATCCACTGTAAACGCAGTATGCAAGCTTTAAAAAGCATATTTTTTTCAGAGGGACAGCTTGCTTATATTGACCATGTTTTCCAAATAGTTTTTCAACTTTTTTCAATAATTATGCTGTGCATTTGCACTTCTATGTTTCAAAAGGCGTCCATTGCATATTTGGTGCACGCGAGAAAGATTTCGGGCAACTGAACTTTTGAAGAAATATTCATAAAATATACTTGACGTATTCTCTTTTTCCCGGCTATAAACCGGTCTTTTGCATATTCCCCAATCACCGTAGGGCTATTGTCGTGCAGCATGAACTTCGCATGATGAAAACATAACAATGTCAGTTTAAATGTGAATAACACAATTATATTTTGCAATGCATTCATCATGCAGCGATTCAATGTTTATTTTATTTATTGATCTATTACGGTGTTTCACGCCGCTTGCAATCTGCCAGTTTAATCCTTACATCAGCGAGTTAGCCATAAATACTACACAAACCTGAGCGCCAAGGAAGGGAAGGCCATTACTAAAAATGACCCGACCGGGGATTGAATACACGACTTTTCACACACACGAGGCGGACGTTCTTCCTCTGCACAATCTAAACGGTACAAATCAATGTACTCGGAAAAGCGCCAAGGAGAACAGCCATTACTTCCCCATTATTAAAGTCGTTGGTATTAATCCGGTCGGGGACCGAACAAACACCCGAGGCGGACTCTCTTCCACTGCATCACAGAGGCGGTTTAGACGACAGCGGCTATAGCATGGAAACATTATATACATGACATTAAAACTATTGATTAGTGGCTATAGCATGGAAACATTATATACATGACATTAAAACTATTGATTAGCGGCTATAGCAGGGAAACATTATATAAATGACATTAAAAGTACTGATTAGAGTTGGAAACTGTGTGGCAAAAGTAGAAATTGCTCCTTGTGAGCAACTCTTTCTTTTACCACAATGTTTTCAAAAGTCATCTGATGCATATGTATGAGGGAAAGGCTTAATCCAGTCTTGCCATGCAAACAAAACAAACGTCAGGTGACAAGATTACTTCACAAGATGTATACGCTCCAGTAGGTCTACATATTTTGTGGGCCGTTGTCCGAATTATGTAATCACGTATCCACAGGAAGTGAACGTTCACAAAAAAATATTGTAAACAATTATGTCTTGAATCATGTAAGCGAAAAAAAACAACGCATCGGTAGTGTAGTGGTAGAGCGTCCCCCTCGAACTCTGAGGTCTCGGGTTCCGATCACCGACGGGTCATTCTATACTACTTGGTTAAACAAAAAGGTCGTTATCGCATTCCATCCTTGGCGCTCAAGGTTGTTGGGTTGATATTACGGCTGACAGGCTGGTGTCAGGTTAAATGGAAATGAAGTACAAGTAACTTACCCAGAAAACGCTGTGATATAACTAAAATATTGCTAAACAACGTACAACTCCATACACACAATTGCTCGCAAAATAGTTCATTATGTAGGTCGGAGGTACATCTACACGACAGATGCGAGAAAACAACGCATCGCTAGTGGCTAGTGTAGTGGTAGAGCGTCCGCCTCGGAAAAGTGAGGTCGCGGGTTCCGATCAGCAACGGGTCATACTAACTACTTGGTTAAACAAAAAGGTAGTTACCGCATTCCCTCCTTGGCGCTCAGAAAACGCTGTGATATAACTAAACTATTGCTTAAAGCAGCGTACAACTCCATACAAACAATTGCTCGCCAAATAGTTCATTATGTAGGTTGAAGGTACATCTACACGACAGATGAATGAACGAGCCTTTGAATATTTCTTATTTGTCATTCGATTTCTCTCAAGTGCATGGGACACAACCACGTGCTGCACATAGCATTATAGTGTATAATTATGTTCCTTTCTCTACTTTGAAATCGCTGACATATATTGCTGCTCAATGTCAACACTAGTTGCGATATATTAGGAACTGTGCAAGGAATCAGTGATTTATTTACTTTCCCAATTGTGCGAGGTATCTCGGGTACGAAAATCTATAGCGACGCCATTACGTCATTAAAGTTACTTACTTCATGTTGTCACGTCGTTACGTCATTAATGTAACAACGTCATCTAGTCATAGCAACGTTAACGCTATATATTTATGTTTTGATCAGTCTCTACAAAATGCATAGAAATATATCAAAGTCTAGTTTCTCAATATCGGATGCTAATCGAAAAATGGACCTTCACAAATATACCAAATTGCCAGGTATTAGTCAAGGCTCCAGAATAAAAAAGACAACAGGGGATGTTAAACCGAAGAAAAAAAGGATTGAAGAAAAGAATGCTGAAAATACAACAAGAAACATTAATACTGATGAAAGTAAATGGAACAGGGAAGAAATACTCGAGCGGATAAAAGATACAAAGGCTGTTATGCATAAACAGCAGACATATTTACAACTCCAAGAGGAAAAACAACAGAGAAATAAAGCATTGCTTGATCATCTGACAACTCTATCAGACAACGATAGGAAAAAAAATGAGTCCAAACGAAGAAAATGTGAGCGTCTAGAAAGGCAGAATGCAAGGTATGACGACACTTTACATAATTATGTAAGACAAGTTCAAACTAGCGCTGCAGCCCGCGGCATGGCAAAGAGACTACATGATGATCTAACAGAAAATAAAGATGCCTTAGAGAAGAGAAGAGATTTATTGCGTCATCAACAGAGAGAGCGAGGGATCGATGACGATGCACACACAGAATATATTAACGTACAGCATGCTTTGATACGTGAAAGAGAGAGAAAGGGGAATTTAATGAAGAAACAAATGTGGTACAAGCAGGAACTGACCAAAGTAAATGCAGTAAACAATCAATGTAAACTGATTGAAAATACATTTGAAACGAGAACTAACACTCGTGTTATTTTACCGGAAATTACAGGTAATAAGTTTAACCTTGTTAGTCAAAGATCTGATGTTGAGTATAGGAAAGATAACACTACAGGTAGTCAACGAGGTGGCGATGGTAACAGATTGGACGAGACAGATTTGATACCAAGACCACCAGAAGAACCAAGATCAGACAGTGGTATAGTGGCAAGATTTCGTAGGAAATTTAATTCGAGATCTTAAGCAGGATAAATCTATAATTGAACTTTATTTTGACTTTGAATGGATGACCAAACAGTGCTGGCTACAAGAAGATAAACAAAATGACTGCCGTGGGGTTGTTTTATTCACACATGTGTCACTGAATTTTCAATATATGATTTAAAACAGTTAATCGAAAAAGCGTTTTTTATATTTTTGTATAGATCTATATCATGAAATGGTAATGTCCAAGGAAGGTTGATATTTTCGAACAGCGAGAAACCTGATCAGCCTGCATTGAGGTGCATGTTTGCAATGCTCCCCTGTTCGCCATATATTCGTCTAAGCCTCTGATTTATAAAAGAAAATCAGCCCTTAGCTACAGGCGGACTGACTCCGATCGGGATTTTATTTGATCACAAAACGACTTGCATAATCGGACGTAAGTTTTGATGTTACCATCGGTCATGCCCTTGCTTGAACCGTACGAGCCGTCTAAATGGATCTGAACACTTGTAGTGAATGTAACTGTTAAGCTACAGCAAGTGGGGTTTAATTGGTTTCATCATACCTGATGTATTTTCATACCCATGTAAATATTGGTTGAGGGACCAATATCATCTTTCCTGTCCGCCGCGATATGGCTTTGGCTGCTGAGAGCAGCGTAACATATAATAAACACAAACATTATTCGATCCGTCTTAAGACCGTTTCATGACCAAGGTCGTAAATATTAGCTAAGATTTAACCCGGTCTGAAGTTAAGCTTCCTTTAGAATTGTGCCATTTAGGTGGAATAGGATATTTGAGCCGTTCCGCCAACTTCAGGCTTATCCTGGTCGATACATTACGCAAAGGCCATAATGTTGGTTTTCTCGCTGGACGGCTCATTGTTTTGCTTGTTTGGTGTTTTCCCGCTTCCAATAACTGTGCAGTGATATCACGGCGTTGCCTGAGTACTTTACCAGTTATACCGGTAAGTCTGTCTTAAAATTTTTATCCCACCATCCTGAAAAGGCGCCCTTTGAAAACATTGTGGCAAAGGGAGAAATTGTTCAGTATGAGCAATTTCTAATTTTGCCACAATGTTTTCTACTCTATTTGATATTTCAAATCAAATCAATTAATTATTTAGTCGTCTGCTGTAGATATTGTTGATGTGAGAAATGATTCAACGGCATTAATGTAGATTACTACGGCTTACTTTGTACGAAATTGCGAACAATGTAGACAACGACCAGCCTGTACATTCGCACAGGTTAAAGCACGGGCGAAAGTGGTTAAGGGGAAGAATGCCGGACTCGAGTTTCAAAGGTCCCGGGCTTGGGGACGGGATTGACATGTTTCACCTCCCGACCCTTCAAGCGCGAGTAATGATTAAGATTGAAAGCCACATTATGTTCAACTAGTCCATTGTTGTTACAAGTACAAATTCAATTTCATATCGTGATATGAACTTGTTAATAAAAATAAACAATTCGAAGAGTAAACACTTTGATATATATAGTTATGGTAAGTTCAATTCATAATTAAACGCAATGGAATTTACCATCTGCTGTTATGAAAAGGATGTAGACAACTAACTTAGAGAAAAATTCTCCTGTTTGCGATTAATTTTCGTGTTAAATCTCACGGAGTATTCAGAAACCATATACCGAGAGTAAGTAAAAGAAGTTGTAAGAAATTTCTTGAAAATCGATGTAAACTGAATAAGCTTTAGCTTAAATTATCAGTTTTAAGCAAAGACTGGTGCATACATATCAAATAATTTGTTATTAAAGATCATGGGTTATGGTAAAACTTTAACCAATTATCAAGAATGACGTGATAACTATTCACAGATACATGTATACATCATGTGGGGATTCACGGAATTTGCCATTTCAATAATTGTCGACTTACATAGGCGATGAGTTAAAATGACTACATACAGTTTTATTGCCCAGTTTATCGTGTCTATATATATATAAATGTCATTTTCTTTTAGTTTCCTGCAAATAAATTTAACTTTTTATGGGGTTTTCGAAGTAAATATAATTCTTTGATATCTGACCGCGTCCATTTACACTGTAATAAAACCCCTATTTGATATCCGAATTATAAATGAAGCCGTAGTGAAATCATTCTCACACAACGACAGAAAAATCGTGTAGAAATATCAGTAAGCTAATTTAAAATAGAGACAAAAAATGAAATCTAGCATATGAGCCATTCCACGTGAAAACCAACATTATTGACTTTGCGTAAAGTATCGATCAGCCTAAGCATGCCGCGCAGGCTAATTCGGACAGATACTTTTCGCCTACTGTTGATTTTCTGTTTTATGAATCATTACTTTATTCCCCTGAGACGGAATGTGTTTGCCCGGATCCTTCTGCGTGGACTGCGCAGGATGATCTGGGTCGATACATTACGCAGAGGCCATAATGGTGGTTTCCTCTTGGACGGCTCATATACATTCCCCATTAATTAGTTAAGGTATTCTCCAGTAGAAGCTGTGGCGGACCAGCAATGTTAGCATAACGGAAATATCATGCAGATTTCTAGATAAGGAGGAGTATACAGCTCTCTTATTGTCCAACCAAATACTATGTTGTAGGTACTTAAAAATGTCATTTTAGTGAGACAATTTTTTTAAGTACCCACAACATAGGGCTAGAGGGTCAAGTACTGTAGTAAAGTGAGTATGTGTTCAAAAATGTTTTATTAGTTAGATGCATTGTATCTATACATGTAGGTACTCCGTTTTGTAAATGTATATTGTTCTTTCTTACAATTCCGTCATCCGTACCAAGCGTACTTTGATCATGCAATTGCGTGTTATTAATAATACATTGTGAAAGAAAAATTATTGTTGTTTTTTAACTGTTTTAATATCATCTAGATTCGACTTTTATTTCTTGTGTATGTTAAAAAATCAAATTATTATATAAAGGTCAAATTACGCTTTGATGGGTGAATTGCCTAAAACATGCAAAACCTTGAAGTTGAGTCATTTCTTTAAATATGGGGCACAGTAAAACCTAAACATGTTATGCGTTCATGCTGTTTTGTCTTGGAGACCTGTATGATGGGCGAGCGCATGAAACTTGCCGGACTCAAGTTGCGAAACCTAGGTTTGGGTTGCATAGGAAATTTGAAATTTCTTTGAAAATAATTGTCTAATTGTCCTAATATTTGCTATTTTGCTTTCATTTTATATCATTCTCTGTAAATTTACACAAAAACCAGATCTCTGAGGGCAAAGAAAGTGTCTAAAGGAGCTTCAGAGTCCAGGAAAATGACAGGTCAATGTTGTGTCGTCTGCAAAAATGTATGGATACAGTCAAACTGGTTAAAACTTAAAAATGATGATACTGTTTGCCTAAAATGTCTGAAAAATTTATTTTATATCATACTATGTAAATAATTAGAAAAAACATATACTTAAGAACAGTTTTTTTGTCTTAAAGGTCAAACTACGCTAAATACATCCGCTGACTTGCTGATCTACAGAACTATAGTCCCTAAAAAAAAAACTTTGTTTGCGTAGGAATGTGTGTATACTATCACCAGAATGTATTGATATATATGACATTGAGTTAAAATGCATTGTGAATGTGTATAGGATGCACTGGAAATAATTGATTTGATCACTTTTAGTATGTTGACCTTGTTTGAAAGTGAAAGTAGAGAATGCTAAACACCGGTTTTGTACGGGCCCGATTTCGTCAAAATGACGGTTACCAGTTTTCGCTTGGCGAGTTATTTCTTGCATAATGCATGACCCCACATTTTCTTTGGATTGTTTTTAGTAACTATTGTCAATGATATATGTTGTTCAAAATGAGAAACGCTTAGAAAGTGTGACCATCGAGGACTGAAACTGGTCGATTTACATGGAAACAAAGAAGGATTATTATTTGGTGTTATTATAAGAGCCGTTTCACGAGAAAATTAACATTATGAACGCGTAATATATCGATCCATATCAGCCTGAGTAATCAGCGCAGGCTAATCCGGGCCGACACATTCCGTCTTTATACGGGGAATAGAGGTATGGAGTAATGATTCCCGAAACATAAAATCCACAGGATGCGAAAGGTTTCTGCCCGGATTAGGATGATTCAGGTCGATACTTTACGCAGAGTCCATACTGTTGGTTTTCTCGTGAACGGTCATATACCACTTACAACACGTCAGTCGCAGGCGACTTTGAAAATACCCAAACACAATTTCTGAACATGTTTATAAACGAAAGTGTAATTATTGAATACACTGTGACAAAAGGTGAACATTGCTCATTACAACCAATTTCTACTTTTGCTACAATGATTTATAAAGTCGTCTGCTGCTGATGCCTCACAAAGCGCCTACATCGTGGAAAGGAGGAAGATAAACATTCCATATCCAATCATCTACCGGACTTCATGTCTTCATCTTGTGTCGCAATGTTTTAAACAGAACAGAGCAGATTATTTATTTACATCTGACTAACAAAATGTTAATCGTCATATACAGAATATTTCAACATACATGCAACAATGGCAATTGTTTAATACAGACAAATTTCAATTTCAATTAGAGTATGGATAAAGATGGTGTAGGCGGAAGTAACCATAATTGTTCACGTTTTCAATTTGATATTGCTTTATAAATAGACTTTTCCGGTATCCTTTAAATTCCAAAATATAACAAAACACACGCGTACACAGAACATAACTTGTCAGTGAGAGTATCTTTCGTAATTGACCTGGACACCCAAACTGACACGCAAAGCAAGTATACACGTGCTTATAAACACATAAAAGACATCCTTAATTGAGACTTAAGCTGAATACACATACGAAGGAATTGTTAACGAGTGCAATGGGGGAACCCATAACATGCAAAGAACTAAATCACTGCCAAACCATGTTTAGTTATATTTTTCCAAACAAATCTCTTGTAAACTGCGGATACATTTCCTAAAATAATACAATAGGAATCAAACACTTTAATTAACAATACATTTTTACGCAACATTTTAGTCATAAACTGTACATGTTTATGTTGGAGGATATCACTGATTAAAACAAATACTATTTCACTCAAACAAGCGATGTTAGTTCAAGATACAATCATGGATCGGGAGTGATAACACGTCAATAGTTAAATGCATTTGTCTCATGTGTGCATTTTTAAAATACGTAAGAAACTCATCTGATTTTCACTTTTTTAATGGTCAATTCATACAAAACAGCGAATGGGGAAAAGTCTTTTATGAACAACGAAATATTCCGAGATTCCAAGTTAGTGCTGTTAAGGGTGATTTAAAGCTCTTTTCAATTTGTTTCAATTAAATTCCGCATATAGTTTGTGTGGTGAATTTTTCTTATAGGGTTCCCGTTAAAAATAGATAAGGTATGGTAGTGCCTTTTTAAGTTAGGGGAGGTAATCTCGTATAAACACTTGACACATCATTCAGTATGCAATGCCTGTTACGTCCATTGTAAACGCAGTATGCAAGCTTTAAAAAGCATTTTTTTCAGAGGGACGGCTTGCTTATATTGACCATGTTTTCCAAATCGTTTTTCAACTTTTTTCAATAATTATGCTGTGCATTTGTACTTCTATGTTTCAAAAGGCGTCTATTGCAGATTTGGTGCACGCGAGAAAGATTTCGGGCAACTGAACTTTTAAAGAAATATTCATAAAATATACTTGACGTATTCTCTTTTTCCCGGCAATAAACCGGTCTTTTGCATATTCCCCAATTACCGTAGGGCTATTGTTGTGCAACCTGAACTTCGCATGATGAATACATAACAATGTCAGTTTACATATGAATACAACACATATATATACATACATATTGCAATGCATTCATCATGCAACGATTCAATGTTTTTTTATTTATTTATCTATTATAGTGTTTCACGCCGCTTGCAATCTGCCAGTTTAATCTTTACATCAGCGAGTTAGCCATAAATACTACACAAACCTGAGCGCCAAGGAAGGGAAGGCCATTACTAAAAATGACCCGACCGGGGATTGAATACACGACTTTTCGCACACACGAGGCGGACGTTCTTCCTCTGCACAATCTAAACGGTACAAATCAATGTACTCGGAAAAGCGTCAAGGAGGACAGCCATCACTTCCCCATTATTAAAGTCGTTGGTATTATCCGGTCGGGGACCGAATAAACACCCGAGGAGGACTCTCTTTCACTGCATCACAGAGGCGGTTTAGACGACAGTGGGTATAGCATGGAAACCTTATATACATGACATTACAAATATTGATTAGAATTGGAAAATGTGTGGCAAAAGTAGAAACTGCTCATTGTGAGTAACTCTTTATTTTACCACAATGTTTTCAAAAGCCATCTGATGCATATGTATGAAGGAAAGCATTACAACAGTCTTAATATGCAAACAAAACAAACGTCAAGTAACACTATTACTTCACAAGATTTATACGCTTCTGTAGGTCTACCTATTTCGTGTACCGTTGTCCGAATGATGTATTCACGTATCCACAGGAAGTGAACGTTCACACAACAATATTGTAAACAATTATGGCTTGAATCATGTAAGCGAAAAAAACAACGCATCGGTAGTGTAGTGGTAGAGCGTCCCCCTCGAAATCTGAGGTCTCGGGTTCCGATCACCGACGGGTCATTCTATACTACTTGGTTAAACAAAAAGGTCGTTATCGCATTCCATCCTTGGCGCTCAAGGTTGTTGGGTTAATATTACGGCTGACAGGCTGGTGTCAGGTTAAATGGAAATGAAGTACAAGCAACTTACCCAGAACACGCTGTGATATAACTAAAATATTGCTAAAAGCAGCGTACAACTCCATACAAACAATTGCTCGCCAAATAGTTCATTATGTAGGTCGAAGGTACATCTACACGACAGATGAATGAACGAGCCTTTGAATATTTCTTATTTGTCATTCGATTTCTCTCAAGTGCATGGGACACAACCACGTGCTGCTCATAGCATCATAGTGTATAATTATGTTCCTTTCTCTACTTTGAAATCGCTGACATATATTGCTGCTCAATGTCAACACTAGTTGCGATATATTAGGAACTGTGCAAGGAATCAGTGATTTATTTACTTTCCCAATTGTACGAGGTATCTCGGGTACGAAAATCTATAGCGACGCCATTACGTCATTAAAGTTACTTACTTCATGTTGTCACGTCGTTACGTCATTAATGTAACAACGTCATCTAGTCATAGCAACGTTAACGCTATATATTTATGTTTTGATCAGTCTCTACAAAATGCATAGAAATATATCAAAGTCTAGTTTCTCAATATCGGATGCTAATCGAAAAATGGACCTTCACAAATATACCAAATTGCCAGGTATTAGTCAAGGCTCCAGAATAAAAAAGACAACAGGGGATGTTAAACCGAAGAAAAAAGGGGTTGAAGAAAAGAATGCTGAAAATACAAGAAGAAACATTAATACTGATGAAAGTAAATGGAACAGGGAAGAGAATATGTTAGCGTCCTAAACAATATTGACTTCACTGAAGAAACTGTTATGAATACAATTAAAGAACTGAACTCCAACAAATCCCCGGGACCAGATGGAATACATCCAAAACTCATAGTAGAATGTAAAGAACAACTATTAAAACCATTGACACGGATCCTTAACAAATCAATGATCAACGGTGAATTACCAAAACAATGGAAAAAATCAAATGTCACTCCAATATACAAATCAGGAAATAAACACAAACCAGAAAATTACAGACCAATAAGCATAAGCTCCATTTGCTCAAACATAATGCAGAAAATCGTTAAAAAATCCATTACTGAGCACATGATTAAAAACAATTTATTTTCTAAACACCAATTTGGATTCATGAAAGGGAAATCATGCCCACTACAATTACTAGAAGCATTAGAAGAATGGACAACAGCCCTTGACAATGGTGACGAATTAGACATTTTATTCTACGACTTCAGGAAGGCTTTCGATACGCTACCACATAATAAACTACTTCAAAAGATAGAAGCCTATGGCATCAAGGGAAAAGTCTTAGCTTGGATCAAAGACTTCCTATCAAATAGGACACAAGAAGTTGTCATCAACACTACACATTCAAATGAAGTACCAGTTATAAGTGGAGTACCCCAAGGGAGTGTCCTGGGACCAACTCTTTTCCTAATTTACATCAATGATTTCCCTGAGGTCGCAGAAACTACAGTCAAACTATTCGCAGATGACACCAAAACATATAACATTGTCAACTGTCAAGAGGACCATGATATTCTCCAAAGAACTACAGACCAATTTAGCGACTGGTCACATACATGGGACCTCGAATTCAACTCAAAAAAATGCAAAAGACTACATCTGGGAAATAATCCACAAACAGGAGACTACTTCATGAAAGGCAGGGACTTAAGCCGAGAAGCTATCACAAATGTAGAAGAAGAAAAAGACCTGGGAGTCATCGTAGACAAGAATCTAAAATTTCATTCACATATTACATCGAAAATAAAAATTGCAAACAGAAACCTAGGAATCATCTTTAGAACCTTCACTTACATGGATAAAACTATATTTCTACATTTATACAAATCGTTGGTCAGACCCCATCTGGAGTATGCGAGTACAGTATGGTCACCACATCTGAAAAAACACCAAATTGCCATCGAAAATGTTCAAAGAAGAGCAACTAAGCTCTTATCGAAAATTCAACTACTTTCATATACTGACAGACTAAAATACCTAGGAATTCCTTCACTAGAATACAGGAGAACAAGAGCGGATATGTTGCAAGTCTTCAAAATACTCAATAAATATGATTCAACTTCGAAAGAGGATTTCTTAACACTTTCAAAATACTCAAGAACAAGAGGAAACAGTCTTAAACTATTCAAAAAACAACCGAATTCGGACCTGAGAAAAAATGCATTCAGCATAAGGATAGTGGACCCTTGGAATTCACTCCCCAACGAAGTCGTAACAGCACCCAGTATAAATGCCTTTAAAAGTAAACTAAACAAACATTGGATCAATCACCCATCCAAGTTCAACCCACGCTGCCACTTGTCAACAAATACAAGTAATAGTGTAACACACACAAGAGATGGACCATTAGAAGCCATAGGCTTTCGTTAGGTCTCGGAACCGTAAGTAACCGTAAGTAAGAAATACTCGAGCGGATAAAAGATACAAAGGCTGTTATGCATAAACAGCAGACATATTTACAACTCCAAGAGGAAAAACAACAGAGAAATAAAGCATTGCTTGATCATCTGACAACTCTATCAGACAACGATAGGAAAAAAAAAGAGTCCAAACGAAGAAAATGTGAGCGTCTAGAAAGGCAGAATGCAAGGTATGACGACACTTTACATAATTATGTAAGACAAGTTCAAACTAGCGCTGCAGCCCGCGACATGGCAAAGAGACTACATAATGATCTAACAGAAAATAAAGATGCCTTAGAGAAGAGAAGAGATTTAGTACGATATCAACAGAGAGAACGAGGGATCGATGACGATGCACACACAGCATATATTAACGTACAGCATGCTTTGATACGTGAAAGAGAGAGAAAGGGGAATTTAATGAAGAAACAAATGTGGTACAAGCAGGAACTGACCAAAGTAAATGCAGTAAACAATCAATGTAAACTGATTGAAAATACATTTGAAACGAGAAATAACACCCGTGTAATTTTACCGGTAATTACAGGTAATAAGTTTAACCTTGTTAGTCAAAGATCTGATGTTGAGTATAGGAAAGATAACAATACAGGTAGTCAACGAGGTGGCGATGGTAACGGATTGGACGAGACAGATTGGAAACCAAGACCACCAGAAGAACCAAGATCAGACAGTGGTATAGCGGCAAGATTTCGTAGGAAATTTAATTCGAGATCTTAAGCAGGATAAATCTATAATTGAACTATATTTTGACTTTGAATGGATGACCAAACAGTGCTGGCTACAAGAAGCTAAAGATAAACAAAATGTCTGCCGTGGGGTTGTTTTATTCACACATGTGTCACTGAATTTTCAATATATGATTTAAAACAGTTAATCGAAAAAGCGTTTTTTGTATTTTTGTATAGATCTATATCATGACATGGTAATGTCCAAGGAAGGTTGATATTTTCGAACAGCGAGAAACCTGATCAGCCTGCACTGAGGTGCATGTTTGCAATGCTCCCCTGTTCGCCATATATTCGTCTAAGCCTCTGATTTATAAAAGAAAATCAGCTCTTAGCTACCAGCGGACTGACTCCGATCGGGATTTTATTTTTATCACAAAACGACTTGCAACATCGGACGCAAGTTTTGATGTTATCATCGGTCATACCCTTGCTCGAACCGTACGAGCCGTCTAAATGGATCTGAACACTTGTAGTAAATGTAACTGTTAAGCTCCAGCAAGTGGGGGTTGTAATGGTTTCATACCTGATGCATTTTCATATACCCATGTGAATATTGGGTGCATCTTCCCTGTCCGCCATGATATGGCTTTGGCTGTTGAGAGCAGTGTAAAATATAATAAACACAAACATAATTCGATCTGTCTTCTGACCAAGGTCGTAAATATTAGCTAAGATTGAATCCGGTCTGAAGTTAAGCTTCGCTGACAATTGTGCCATTTAGGTGGAAAAGGATATTTCAGCCGTCCCGCGAGAAAACCAACTTTGTGGACTATGCGTAAAGTATGCGGAATGCGCCGGCTTTACCCGGTCGATACATTACGCAAAGAACATATTGTTGGTTTTCTCGCGGGACGGCTCATTTGTTTGCTTGTTTGGTGTTTTCCCGCTTTCAACAACTGTGCAGTGATATCACGGCGTTGCCTGAGTACTTTACCAGTTATACCGGTAAGTCTGTCGAACTTCTAATCCCACTATCCTGAAAAGGCGCCCTTTGAAAACATTGTGGCAAAGGGAGAAATTGTTCAGTATGAGCAATTTTCTAATTCTGCCACAATGTGTTCTACTCAATTTAATATTTCGAATCAAATTTACGGAGATTTTTAATTATTTAGTCGTCTGCTGTCGATAGTGTTGTATGCAGGAAATGATTCAACGGCATAAGTTTAAAAACATTGTGGCAAAGGGAGAAATTGCTTAGTACAATTTCTCATTTTGCCACAATGTTTTCTACTCTATTTAATATTTCAAATTAAATCAATTAATTATTTAGTCGTCTGCTGTAGATATTGTTGTATGTGAGAAATGATTCCACGGCATTAATGTAGATTACAACGGCTTACGTTGTACGAAATTGCGAACAAGGTAGACAACGACCAGCCTGTACATTCGCACAGGTTAAAGCACGGGCGAAAGTGGGTCAGGGGAAGAATGCCGGTCTCGAGATTCAAAGGTCCCGGGTTTGATTCTCGTGGGGACGGGATCGACATTTGTCACCTCTCGACACAGAAAGCGCGAGTAATGATTAAGATTGAAAGCAACATTATTTTCAACTAGTACAAACAATTCCATTGTTGTTACAAGTACAAATTCAATTTCATATCGCGACTTGTTAATGAAAATAAACAATTCGACGAGTAAACACTTTGATATATATAGTTATGATAAGTTCAATTCATAATTAAACGCAATGGAATTTACTATCTGCTGTTATCAAAAGGATGTACACAATTAATTAGAGAAAAATTCTTCTGTTTGCGATTATTTTTCGTGTACAATCTCACGGAGTATTCAGAAACCATATACCGAGAGTGCCTAAAAGAAGTTGTAAAAGATTTCTTGAAAATCGAAGTTAAATGATTAAGCTTTAGCTTAAATGATCAGTTTTAAGCAAAGACTAGGGCTTAAATATTAAATAATTTGTTATTAAAGATCATGGTTTATAGTAAAACTTTAACCAATTATCCAGAATGACGTGATAACTATTCACAGATACATGTATACATCATGAGGGGATTCCCGGAATTTTCCAAAAACAGTTCAAATAATCGTCGACTTACATGGGCGATGAGTTCAAATGACTGTACAGTTTTATTGCCCAGTGTATCCTGTCTATATACATAAATGTCATTTTCGTTTAGTTTTCTTCAAAGAAATTTAACTTTTCGAAGTAAATATAATTCTTTGATCTTTGTCCGCGTCCATTTACACTGTTAAAAAACCTCTATTTCATATCCGAATTCTAATTGAAGCCGTAGTGAAATCATTTCCCTTCAATGACAGAAAAGTCGTGTAGAAATATCAGTAAGGTAATTTAAAATAGAGACAAAAATTGTAGTCTAGCATATGAGCCATTCCACGTGAAAACCAACATTATTGACTCTGCGTAAAGTATCGATCAGCCTAAGCATGCCGCGCAGGCTAATCCGGACAGACACTTTTCGGTTTAATGAATCATTACTCTATACCTCTATCCCCCTGAGACGGAATATGTCGATCCGGATCACTCTGCGCTGACAACGCAAACTGATCTGGGTTATTATAATGATACATTGTGAAAGTAAAATTATTGTTGTTCTTTAACTGTTTTATATCATCTAGATTCGAGTTTCATTGCTTGTGTATACATCCTAAAAATTCAAATTATTATATAAAGGTCAAATTACGCTTTGATTGGTTAATTGCCTAAAACAGGCAAAACCTTAAAGATTAGTCATTTCTTGAAACATGGGGCACAGTAAAACCTAAAAATGTTATGGTGTTTATGCTTTTTTTGTCTTGGAGACCTGTATGATGCAGGAGCTCAGAAAACTTGCTGGACTCTAGTCGCGAAACCTAGGTTTGGGTTGAAATTTCTTTGAAAATAATTGTCTAATTGTCCTATTATTTGCTATTTTGCTTTCACTTTATATCATTCTCTGTAAATTAACAAAAATAAACCCAGATCTCTGAGGGCAAAGAAAGTGTCCAAAGGAGCTTCAGAGTCCAAGAAAATGACAGGTCAATTTTGTGTCGTCTGCAAAAATGTTTGGATACAGTCAAACTGGTTGAAAATGATGATACTGGTTGCCTAAAATGTCTGAAAATAGTGCATAAATCTAAAGTTTGATCATCTCTATGAATATTTGACACAGTAAAACCAAATATGTGATGTTTTTTCTTATTTTTCCTTTGCGAAAACCTATGTATCGCGCGAAAGCATAAAACTTGGCTGATTTAGCCGAAAAAACTAAATTTGGGTGGCATAGAAAAAAAATTAATTTTCTTTGATAATAACTACTTAATTGACCTAATATTTGCTTTTGTGATTTTATTTTATATCATACTTTGTAAAAAAATAGAAAAAACATATACTTAAGAACAGTTATTTTGTCTTGAAGAGATTTTGAGTGGAATATATCAAAAGTCAATTTTGTGTCAGCTGCACATATTGAAGCATTCTAGGGTGCTCTATGGGGTGGGATTCAGTCAAATTGCTTGAAAAATGATAGAACTGAGTGCCTGGAGTGTAATTTAGGCTCATGGAAGTATCCAGCCATTAGATAATAGCATTTTTGACATTTTTCAAGCTATTTTAATTTACTTTGAATGGTTAATTGCCTAAAACAGGCAAAACCTTAAAGTTTAGTCATTTCTTTAAACATGGGGCACAGTAAAACCTAAAAATGTTATGTGTTTTTTTTGCTTCTTTTGTCTTGGAGACCTGTATGATGCGCGAGTGCAGAAAACTTGCCGGACTCAAGTCGCGAAACCTAGGTTTGGGTTGCATAGGAAATTTGAAATTTCTTTGAAAATAATTGTCTAATTGTCCTTATATTTGCTATTTTGCTTTCATGTTATATCATTCTCTGTACATTTAATCAAAAACCAGATCTCTGAGGGCTAAGAAAGTGTCTAAAGGAGCTTCAGAATACAAGAAAATGACAGGTCAATTTTGTGTTGTCTGCAAAAATGTTTGGATACAGTCAAACTGTTTGAAATTGATGATACTGGTTGCCTAAAATGTCTGAAAAAAGTGCATAAATATAAAGCTTGATCATCTCTATGAACATTTGACACAGTAAAACCATAAATGTGATGATTTTTCTTATTTTTCCTTTGCGAAAACCTATGTATTGCGCAAAAGCATAAAACTTGGCCGATTTAGCCGAAAAACTAAATTTGGGTGGTATAGAAAAATTATAATTTTCTTTGATAATAACTACTTAATTGACCTAATATTTTTGCTTTTGTGATTTTTTTTTTATGTCATTCTTTGTAAATAATTAGAAAATACATATACTTAAGAACAGTTTTTTTGTTTTAAAGAGCTTTTGAGTGGAATATATCAAAAGTAAATTTTGTGTCAGCTGCACATATTGAAGCATTCTAGGGTACTTCATGGGGTGCGATTCAGTCAAATTATGAAACTGACTGCCTGGAGTGTAATTTAGGCTCATGGAAGTATCAAGCCATTAGGTAATATCCTTTTTGACATTTTTCAACAAAAACATGGGGCACAGTAAAACCTAAAAATGTTATGTGTTTATGCTTCTTTTGTCTTGGAGACCTGTATGATGCGCGAGTGCAGAAAACTTGCCGGACTCAAGTCGCGAAACCTAGGTTTGGGTTGCATAGGAAATTTGAAAATTCTTTGAAAATAATTGTCTAATTGTCCTTATATTTGCTATTTTGCTTTCATTTAAATCATTCTCTGTCAATTTAATCAAAAACGAGATCTCTTTGGGCAAAGAAAGTGTCTAAAGGAGGCTTCAGAGTACAAGAAAATGACAGGTCAATTTTGTGTTGTCTGCAAAAATGTTTGGATACAGTCAAACTGGTTGAAAATGATGATACTGGTTGCCTAAAGTGTCTGAAAAAAATGCATAAATCTAAAGTTTGATCATCTCTATGAACATTTGACACAGTAAAACCAAATATGTGATGTTTTTTCTTATTTTTCCGTTCCAAAAACCTATGTATTGCGCGAAAGCATAAAACTTGGCCGATTTAGACAAAAAAACTAAAGTTGGGTTGTATAGAAAAAAAATATTTTCTTTGATAATAACTACTGAATTGACATTATATATGCTTTTGTGATTTTTTTTTATATCATACTATGTAAATAATTAGAAAAAACATCTACTTAAGTACATTTTTTTTACCTTAAAGAGCTTTTGAGTGGAATATATCAAAAGTCAATTTTGTGTCAGCTGCACAAATTGAAGCATTCTAGGGTACTGTATGGGGTGGGATTCAGTCAAATTGCTTGAACAATTATGAGAATGGGTGCCTGGAGTGTAATTTAGGCTCATGGAGGTATCCAGCTGTTAGGTAATAGCCTTTTTGACATTTTTCCACAACAAATGATGTTTTTTATGCTATTTAAAATTTTCCTTGATTGGTCAATTGCCTAAAACAGGCAAAACCTGAAAGTTTAGTCATTTCTTTAAACATGGGGCACAATAAAACTAAAAATGTTATTTGTTTATGCTTTTTTTGTCTAGGAGACCTGTACGATGCGCGAGCACAGAAAACTTGCCGGACTCAAGTCGCAAAAACTAGGTTGGGTTGCATAGGAAATATGAAATTTCTATGAAAATAATTGTCTAATTGTCCTAATATTTGCTATTTTGCTTTCAATTTATATCATTCTCTTTAAATTTACACAAAAACCAGATCTCTGAGGGAAATGAAAGTGTCTAAAGGTGCTTTAGAGTCAATACAAATGACAGGTAAATGTTGTGTCGTCTGCAAAATGTTTGGAAACAGTCAAACTGTTTGAAAATGATGATACTGGTTGTCTAAAATGTCTGAAAATAGTGCATAAATCTAAAACAATATTTTACTAATACAAGCAATGTTAGTTCAAGATATTATCATGGATCGGGGGTAATATAACATCAATAGTTGAATGCATTTGTCTCATGTGTGCACTTTTAAAATATGTTAAAAACTCATCTGATTTTTCTCTTTTTTTTTGCGTCAAATTCATACAAAACAGCCAATAGGGAAAAGTCTAATGAACATCGAATTATTCTGAGATTCTAAGTCAGTGCTGGTAAGGGTGATTAAAAGCTCTTTTCAATTTGTTTCTATTAAATTCCTCATATAGTTTGAGTGGGGAATTTTCTTATATGGTTCCCGTTCAAAATAGATGAATTTTTCTTATATGGTTCCCGTTCAAAATAGATAAGGTATGGTAGTGCTTTTGTAAGTGAAGGGGTAAAAGAAAGTGTTTTCCTGAAAGGGAGATAATCACATATAAACACTGACACTTCATTCAGTGTGTCATGCCCGTTACACCCCTTGTTGACTCCACATGCAAGTTTTGCAATATAGGACAGCTTGCTTATATTGACCATGTTATCTAAATCATTTTCAACTTTTTTCAATAATTATGCTGTGCATTTGTACTTCTATGTTTCAAAAGGCGTCTATTGCAGATTTGGTGCACGCGAGAAAGATTTCGGGCAACTGAACTTTTAAGAAATATTCATAAAATATACTTGACGTATTCTCTTTTTCCCGGCTATAAACCGGTCTTTTGCATATTCCCCAATCACCGTAGGGCTATTGTCGTGCAACCTGAACTTCCCCTGATGAATACATAACAATGTCAGTTTACATATGAATACAACACATATATATACATACATATTGCAATGAATTCATCATGCAACGATTCAATGTTTATTTTATTTATTTATCTATTATAGTGTTTCACGCCGCTTGCAATCTGCCAGTTTAATCCTTTCATCAGCGAGTATGCTATAAATATTACACAACCCTGAGCGCCAAGGAAGGGAAGGCCATTACTAAAAATGACCCGACCGGGGATTGAATACACGACTTTTCGCACACACGAGGCGGACGTTCTTCCTCTGCACAATCTAAACGGTACAAATCAATGTACTCGGAAAAGCGCCAATGAGGACAGCCATCACTTCCCCATTATTAAAGTCGTTTTTGTATTATCCGGTCGGGGACCGAACAAACACCCGAGGCGGACTCTCTTCCACTGCATCACAGAGGCGGTTTAGACGACAGTGGGTATAGCATGGAAACATTATAAACATGACATTAAAAATATTGATTAGAATTGGAAAATGTGTGGCAAAAGTAGAAACTGCTCATTACGAGTAACTCTTTATTTTACAACAACGGCTTACCTAAAAGACGCAATGTAGATTTTTGGGCGAAATGGGCGAAATGTAGAGGAAAAGACGCAATGTATATCAAATATGATGTTTAGGCCGTATTTGTCAAATGAAAATTATGTTTTCGTATATTGAATGATTATTGTATATCTATTTGAGTATTAAAATTCCATTTTTTTTCCTACTTTATTAGTTATTTGATTTTCTCTCTTTTTTTCATTTAACCATATTTCATATAGACTATACATGGTCATTTTAGGGCAAAATGGACCTAGGGTTGTGATTTATTGAAGATATGAATTGGTTTGTTTAATGTTATTCATTGTTATTTCAGAAACTAAGTCATTTGACAGATGCAACTAGAATTTTAGGTCAACAAAACAGAGAATGAAACTGGCGAATTGGAGATTCCTACCTTCACGTAATGTAGATTTCTGCCTTGGCGAAATGAAGAATTCTAGCTATATTGGGAAATAAACAAATGTTGGGAAATTGAGATGTTTTGTCCCCTGTCCATATGGAGATGTCTTCCTTGGAGAAATTCAGAAAATTCCTTGGCAAAATGGAGATTTTCTCTCCATTCTCTGACGCGAAATAGAGAATATGCTGCTTTAAACTTACAAAAATGGACAAGTCTGCTTATCGAAAACTTGTTTATTGTCATTGTATAATTATTTTGACGAAAAAGGTTGCCAAATGAAAATAAAATCTTGCGAAATGGAGATTTTGCTTAGGCGAATTGTAGATTTCTGCTAGGCGAAATGGAGATTTTCGCCTTGACGATCAATTGACAAAGCTTAATGGAATTGTTATAGAGTTACAATGTATCATTATTTAATTGTCTCTAAATATATATAATTTGATTTAATATCTGAATAAATCTTAAGATGTTTTTTTCACTTGAATAACATTTTTTTATGTCATAAGCCTAATTATTATAATTTAATCCATTTTCATACACTGTGGCAGTCATATATTAAAAGGTGTCAATTAGGCACGCGTGCCGTAACATCACACAACACCATATTGAATTTGTGTGTATAGCTATTAATCACATACCTCTTATCAAGTTGTGAAAAACGATTGACTAATTAAATGCTAATTATACATAGATCACCCCATCAATGTTTAACGAAATATCCCCGACCAATTTATCTCTTTAAACGAGCTTCATAAAAGGGATATTGTTTATCATACATTTAATGATATTTTTTAATGAGTATTACAGAAAATGAGAAGGTATATATTCTACTATTCTTATTACCTTACGAAATATATAAGTTTCATATAAATTGTCAGGAATTGTGTCAAAATGCCTAAACAATAATTGTGCTATGTGTGTTCAAATAATTGTAAGGATTATTGAAAATGTCGCATAAAGCGAATTCAATTTGTCGCATAAAGCGGGATCAACTTTGCTTTGGTGTTTGTGGCAAGATGTCCATTTCGCCGGCGTATTGTCTCCATTTCGCCGGCTTATTATCTCCATTTCGCCAGCATATATACTCCATTTCGCGAACATATTAACTCCATTCCGGCAGCATATTTCCTCCATTTCGCCGGTCGACTAAAAGTTCTAGATATGCTGTGATTTACAAACAACCCCTCTGATGTAAAAGTAAAACACATATGTTATAGCCCTGCATATCCTAAACATTCCTTGGGATCTCCATTTCGCCGACACATTTCTTTAGTTCTCCGACACATTTCTCCATTTCGCCGACACATTTCTCAATTTCGCCGACCTATTATATATATGAACAACTTACTAAGAACTTTCATTTGAAACAAATATTATATATATTGTTATATATCTTTCATCTTCGTTCCGCTGATGCAATAATCTACATTTCGCCTAGACAAAATCTCCATTCCGCCGATAAATTTCTTCATTTCGCCATAACATTTCTCTATTTCGCCAAGCTATCAAATAACCTTCATGGTCATAACAGACAATAGTTTTACAAATTATTAAGTGAATGAAACATAGAATGATATAAAACCTTTATAAATAAATATGAAATAACTAGAAAGTATGCTTTAAATTATCACCATTTCGCCAATATTCAATGCGATAGAAATAATTGAAATTTCATCATCAAGATATACTTTTTACCAAAAATATTATGGCTTGAATCATGTAAGCGAAAAAAAAAACAACGCATCGCTAGTGTAGTGGTAGAGCGTCCCCCTCGAAATCTGAGGTCTCGGGTTCCGATCACCGACGGGTCATTCTATACTACTTGGTTAAACAAAATAGGTCGTTATCGCAATCCGTCCTTGGCGCTCATGGTTGTTGGGTTAATGTTACGGCTGACAGGCTGGTGTCAGGTTAAATGGAAATGAAGTACAAGTAACTTACCCAGAAAACGCTGTGATATAACTAAAATATTGCTAAACAGGGTACAACTCCATACACACAATTATGTAGGTCGAAGGTACATCTACACGACAGATGAATGAACGAGCCTTTGAATATTTCTTATTTGTCATTCGATTTCTCTCAAGTGCATGGGACACAACCATTTGCTGCACATAGCATTATAGTGTATAATTATGTTCCTTTTTCTACTTTGAAATCGCTGACATATATTGCTGCTCAATGTCAACACTAGTTGCGATATATTAGGAACTGTGCAAGGAATCAGTGATTTATTTACTTTCCCAATTGTACGAGGTATCTCGGGTACGAAAATCTATAGCGACGCCATTACGTCATTAAAGTTACTTACTTCATGTTGTCACGTCGTTACGTCATTAATGTAACAACGTCATCTAGTCATAGCAACGTTAACGCTATATATTTATGTTTTGATCAGTCTCTACAAAATGCATAGAAATATATCAAAGTCTAGTTTCTCAATATCGGATGCTAATCGAAAAATGGACCTTCACAAATATACCAAATTGCCAGGTATTAGTCAAGGCTCCAGAATAAAAAAGACAACAGGGGATTTTAAACCGAAGAAAAAAGGGGTTGAAGAAAAGAATGCTGAAAATACAACAAGAAACATTAATACTGATGAAAGTAAATGGAACAGGGAAGAAATACTCGAGCGGATAAAAGATACAAAGGCTGTTATGCATAAACAGCAGACATATTTACAACTCCAAGAGGAAAAACAACAGAGAAATAAAGCATTGCTTGATCATCTGACAACTCTATCAGACAACGATAGGAAAAAAAATGAGTCCAAACGAAGAAAATGTGAGCTTCTAGAATGGCAGAATGCAAGGTATGACGACACTTTACATAATTATGTAAGACAAGTTCAAACTAGCGCTGCAGCCCGCGACATGGCAAAGAGACTACATGATGATCTAACAGAAAATAAAGATAACTTAGAGAAGAGAAGAGATTTATTACGTTATCAACAGAGAGAGCGGGGGATCGATGACGATGCACACACAGCATATATTAACGTACAGCATTCTTTGATACGTGAAAGAGAGAGAAAGGGGAATTTAATGAAGAAACGAATGTGGTACAAGCAGGAACTGACCAAAGTAAATGCAGTAAACAATCAAGGTAAACTGATTGAAAATACATTTGAAACGAGAACTAACACTCATGTTATTTTACCGGAAATTACAGGTAATAAGTTTAACCTTGTTAGTCAAAGATCTGATGTTGAGTATAGGAAAGATAACACTACAGGTAGTCAACGAGGTGGCGATGGTAACGGATTGGACGAGACAGATTGGAAACCAAGACCACCAGAAGAACCAAGATCAGACAGTGGTATAGTGGCAAGATTTCGTAGGAAATTTAAATCGAGATCTTAAGCAGGATAACTCTATAATTGAACTAATTTTGACTTTGAATGGATGACCAAACAGTGCTGGCTACAAGAAACTAAAGATAAACAAAATGTCTACCCTTGGGTTGTTTTATTCACACATGTGTCACTAAATTTTCAATATATGATTTAAAACAGTTAATCGAAAAAGCGTTTTTTGTATTTTTGTATAAGTAATCATGAAATGGTAATGTCCAAGGAAAGTTGATATACGTGATTTTCGAACAGCGAGAAACCTGATAAGCCTGCACTGAGGTGCATGTTTGCAATGCTCCCTGTTCGCCATATATTCGTCTAAGACTCTGATTTTAAAAAGAAAATCAACTCTTAGCTACCAGCGGACCGACTCCGATCGGGATTTTATTGTTATCACAATACGACTTGCAACATCGGACGCAAGTTTTGATGTTATCATCGGTCATACCCTTGCTCGAACCGTAAGAGCTGTCTAAATGGGTCTGAACACTTGTAGTGAATGTAACTGTTAAGCTCCAGCAAGTGGGGGTTGTAATGGTTTCATACCTAATGCATTTTCATACCCATGTAAATATTGGGTGCATCTTCCCTGTCCGCCATGATATGGCTTTGGCTGTTGAGAGCAGCGTAAAATATAATAAACACAAACATTATTCGATCCGTCTTCTGACCAAGGTCGTAAATATTAGCCAAGATTGAACCCGGTCTGAAGTTAAGCTTCGCTGACAATTGTGCCATTTAGGTGGAAAAGGATATTTCAGCCGTCCCGCGAGAAAACCAACTTTGTGGACTATGCGTAAAGTATGCGGAATGCGCAGGCTTAACCCGGTCGATACATTACGCAAAGAACATATTGTTGGTTTTCTCGCGGGACGGCTCATTTGTTTGCTTGTTTGGTGTTTTCCCCGCTTTCAACAATTGTGCAGTGATATCACGGCGTTGCCTGAGTACAGTTATACCGGTAAGTCAGTCGAACTTCTAATCCCACCATCCTGAGCGCGAAGGCGCTCTTTGAAAACATTGTGGCAAAGGGAGAAATTGTTCAGTATGAGTAATTTCTAATTCTGCCACAATGTTTTCTACTCTATTTAATATTTCGAATCAAATTTACGAAGATTTTTATTTTTTTAGTCGTCTGCTGTAGATATTGTTGTATGCGGGAAATGATTCAACGGCATAAGTTTAAAAACATTGTGGCAAAGGGAGTAATTGCTCAGTACAATTTCTCATTTTGCCACAATGTTTTCTACTCTATTTAATATTTCAAATCAAATCAATTAATTATTTAGTCGTCTGCTGTAGATATTGTTGTATGTGAGAAATGATTCAACGGCATTAATGTAGATCGCAACGGCTTACTTTGTACGAAATTGCGAACAAGGTAGACAACGACCAGCCAACGTACATTCGCACAGGTTAAAGCACGGGCGAAAGTGGTTCAGGGGAAGAATGCCGGTCTCGAGAATCAAAGGTCCCGGGTTTGATTCTCGTGGGGACGGGATCGACATTTGTAACCTCTCGACACTGAAAGCGCGAGTAATGATTAAGATTAAAAGCAACATTATTTTCAACTAGTACAAAAAAGTCCATTGTTGTTACAAGTACAAATTCATGTTCATATCGTGACTTGTTAATGAAAATAAACAATTCGACGAGTAAACACTTTGATATATATAGTTATGATAAGTTCAATTCATAATTAAACGCAATGGAATTTACCATCTGCTTTTATGAAAAGGATGAACACAATTAATGAGAGAAATTCTTCTGTTTGCGATTATTTTTCGTGTACAATCTCACGGAGTATTCAGAAACCATATACCGAGAGTGCCTAAAAGAAGTTGTAAAAGATTTCTTGAAAATGGATGTTAAATGATTAAGCTTTAATTAGCTTAAATGATCAGTTTTAAGCAAAGACTAGCGCTTAAATATTAAATAATTTGTTATTAAAGATCATGGTTTATGGTAAAACTTTAACCAATTATCCAGAATGACGTGATAACTATTCACAGATACATGTATACATCATGAGGGGATTCCCGGAATTTTCCGAAAACAGTTAAAATAATCGTCGACTTACATGGGCGATGAGTTAAAACGACTGTACAGTTTTATTGCCCAGTGTATCCTGTCTATATACATAAATGTCATTTTCTTTTAGTTTTCTTCAAATAAATTTAACTTTTCGAAGTAAATATAATTCTTTGATCTTTGTCCGCGTCCATTTACACTGTTATACAACCTCTATTTCATATCCGAATTCTAAGTGAAGCCGTAGTGAAATCATTTCCATACAATGACAGAAAAGTCGTGTAGAAATATCAGTAAGGTAATTTAAAATAGAGACAAAAATTGTAGTCTAGCATATGAGCAATTCCACGTGAAAACCAACATTATTGACTCTGCGTAAAGTATCGATCAGCCTAAGCATGCCGCGCAGGCTAATCCGGACAGACACTTTTCGGTTTAATGAATCATTACACTATACCTCTATCCCCCTGAGACGGAATATGTCGACCCGGATCAGCTGATCTGGGTCGATACATTTTGCAGAGGCCATATTAAAAGTTGGTTTTCTCGTGGAAGGCTCATATAAATTCCCCATTAATTAGTTAAAGTATTCTCCAGTAGAAGCTGTGGCGGACCAGCAATGTTATCATGCAGATTTCTAGATAAGGAGGAGTATACATCTCTATTCCCTCACAATATCTCTCTTATTGTCCAACGAAACCCTATGTTGTGGGTACTTAAACATGTCATCTCAGTGAGACAATTCTTTTAAGTACCCACAACATAGGGCTAGAGGGTCAAGTACTGTAGTAAAGTGAGCATGTGTTCAAAAATGTATTATTTGTTAGATGCATGTATAGGTAGTACTCCGTTTTGTAAATGTATATAGTTCTTTCTTAATGTTCCGTCATCCGTACCAAGCGTACTTTGATCACGCAATTGCGTGTTATTATAATGATACATTGTGAAAGTAAAATTCTTGTTGTTCTTGAACTGTTTTAATATCATCTAGATTCGAGTTTCATTTCTTGTGTATACATCCTAAAAATTCAAATTATTATATAAAGGTCAAATTACGCTTTGATCATATGTTACTACAGTTGCAACCAAGATGGATGTGAGTTAACTGACCACATCAAAGAAACACTTCTGTTTATTTCAGATGACCTGAAACATGATAACCATGCAGTTAACTGTTTCATTAAAAAAAAAAAAATCATCTCCAAACAACTCGCTCTCTCATAATTACCAAAGAGATTCAATTTTGTGATGGCTGTGCAGGACAGTACAAATCCTGTGTCCCATTCTGTGACATTTCTTACTCTATGGAGGACTTTGGCTTTGTCACTGAGAGAAATTGTTATGGATCCCGACATGGTAAGGGGCCAAGTGAAGGGGCTGGAGCAGTGATTAAGAGTGCAGCTAGGAGAGCTGTCAACTCTCAGAATGTAGTGATCAACAGTGCCAAAGACCTGGCCGAGTTTGCAGAAAGAGCACTTGCTAAAGATGATGTAACAGATAACCATACTCATCGGAAAAGAACAATCTTTTATGTAGACTCGTCAGAGATAAACCATAATCGTCCTGACAGGAATTCAAAAACTCTACCAGGAACAAGAATTCTTCACTCTGTAAGATCTATGGATCAACCACGTAAACTAATGGTCAGGCATCTAAGCTGTTTTTGCTCACACTGCAATGATTCCTCTGAACCAGGAGTGTGTGAAAATGGTGAATTAGTTGACTTCTTTAGGGAAATACAATTACAGAATCCACAGAATGCTGGTGCAAGAGGGAAAAGACTGGTCAGAAACAGAGGTACATAGAACAACAGCCTACCCCCAAGCAGAGAGAGCAACCGATCCCAAACCACAGGGAGTAGCTGATCCCCGAGCATATAGAAACTCAGATCCCAGTGTACAGAGAGCAGCAGATTCCCGAGCAC